>JAHWFO010092366.1:50742-75564 GCA_023313115.1 Rhysida immarginata
CCGCGGCTTCTGATTGGTTGATAAGGTCACATCGGTGCAGAGGTCGGGAAAATACCTAGATTCACGTACGATGCGATTTAAAAACACGTTTCATCGGATTCATTGTGCAAATGGCTGAGATCAAACTGGGGGATGTACTTTCTACTTTGTCAGACTTGGAGAGGGCGATGTCAAATAAAAAATGACTTTTTATTCTGTGATACTATTTGTGAAATTCAAATAAACTTCACAGATTCTTTTATTCTATTAACTTGCAATACATTCTTTCATACATTCTAATATGTACTATAATGAGAATTCCTGATTTCTTTCACACGCACAAGTACTGTAGTGCCAAGAATTTTCATCTTAATAATATTACACTTGATTTCAAAAGCCAAATCCATTTCAAACGATATTATAAATGAACTAGATGTTCTAAGTTTTTCGCGCGTAAGTTTTGCCCTTTCCCCTTTTTTTTTTTCCCTTTAAACTCTGATACAGAATGTGTAGGATAAAAGCGCTCTGAAATTTTGTCCCAACACAGCGCTTATTTATTTGGATACTTTTAAAATGCTTAAGTAAATTACAACTCAATCCATGTTAAATGTTTCGGCCATTCAAACATTCATAATAATAAGGTCAATGAAATCAAATTTAAAAAAAAATCACAAAAAACAAACAAAAGTAAACTTTTCCAATAGGCCTTTCGCCCAATAAACAAAGCACAAACCTCAAAAAACTAAAAAAAAAAAAAAAAAAAAAAAAAAAGGAAGAATTAATAAAAGGAATCGGATGAAACATGTTTTTAAATCGCATTCGTATGTGAATCTAGGTATTTTCCCGACCTCTGCACCACGTAACCTTCTAAACCAATCAGAAGCCACGGACATGAAAATGCATGTTTTCACGAACCCGTTTAAATAGCCACTGCCTATAATATACATCACATAACTTAATTACCCTGTATTTATAATGTATAGTTCATTATGTATTACATTAATTCACTTTTTATTTGAATTTCCCCTCGCCAAAAAAAAATACGAATGTAATTTCTCAACATTTGAATTGCTTTGAAGTTAATTTTCTGTGGATGAACTTCAAACGAAATTAGCGTATAATATACATCACTGAACTTTAATTACCCTATATTTACAATGTATAGTTCATTATATATTACATTAATTCACCTTTCATTTGAATTTCCCTTCGCCATAAAAAAAAAAGAAAAAAAAAAAGATGAATGTTACTTCTAAATATGAAGGCCACTTCAACATTGTTTCGATGTGATAAAGTGGCATTCTGTTCATATTGAGGAGTTACATTCGGTTTTGTTTTGTTTTTTTTCTGGCGACGGGAAATTCAAATGAAAAGTGAATATAATATATAATGAAGTATACATTGTAAATTCAGGGTAATTAAAGTTCTGTGATGTATATTATACGCTAATTTCGTTTGAAGTTCATTATACAAGTTTTCATTTGAATTTCCTGTAGCCAAAAAAAAACACGAATATAACTTCGCAATCCATGAAGGGAAACTTTAACATTGTTTCGACAGAAAATTCAAATGAAAAGTGAATTAATGTAATAAATAATGAACTGTACATTGTACAGTAGAACCTTGTTTTTACGAATTTTGAGGGACCAATAATATTTATTCGTAAAATCCGAACTTCGTAATATACAAACAGGCTTATACACTGATTAAGTATTCGAGTTTTGAAAATATTTAAGAATTGTTGTCTGATGCGTATTTGAAGTTATATCATTATTTAAGTACAGTAGTTTGAAAATTCAAAAATATCGTCTGGTACATTTATAGTTGCTTACAGATGGTTTTTTTGAGTTTCTAAGGAGCTTTTAATTTGTGAGGATGTTGCTTTGAATGTCATATTTTCCAATTTCTCGTCATTGTCATCTTCATGTTCTTCTTCTCCGCCATCTTTGATAAGATCGCAAATTTTGTTTGCATTAGGACTGCAAGTTCAATTTCACTTTTGTTTGCATTACTTATGGAATAGAAGTGATTTTGCTTATGGCACCCTCTGTTGGCAGTGGTGGAAACTAGTCTAGTTAATCATCGATCACAACGGCGATAACATAAGCCAAATGAACAAAATGCAACCAGGCCGCTCACACTAAAGATTTTCACTTTTTTCCTAAACTTTTTTACTACCAATTACAACTTCTAACTTCATAAAATACGAATTTCGTCTTAAAAACACTTCGTAAAACTTAAAGTTTATTATATGGTAATTAACAGGAGGGGGTCGGGATTTCAGAATTACTTCGTAAAATCCGGAATTTCGTAAAATGCAAGTTTGTAAAAACGAGGTTCTACTGTCTATATAGAAAAATTAAGGTACTGTAATGAATATTAGGAGTTAATTTAGTTTGATTTTCATTAGAATGCAACTGTATCACATCGAAGCAGTATCAGTTTTCTGAAATCGTTGTTGTCATTCTGTTAAGAGGAAAAAAAACGGTAGTTACGCCGCAACCGTAGTTAAGCGGCACTGACATCTTTTATAACTTTTTTTAATAGATACACTGTGGCGTTATTACCGTAAATTATAGTACCGTAATTTCACGCGGATAGCCCGCGGGCTATCTGTGTTTTTTTCATCTGAAAAATGGTTCTGCGGATTATCTGAGAGGCGGACTATCTGGGAATAAATTTTTCCAAATTGCAATAAATGGTAAACCTATAAAGTGACTTCCGCAAGATGGCAAGATGAGTAACAGAAATAGATGAGAAGTTTACAAAATAATATATTTCACAAATTTGCCCATTTATTTCTGATAGTAATTTATGAAGTACAGTGGTCCATTTTTTATAACGAGTTGCCGTTATGTAGATAGAGTGTACGTAATTTCACACTCGCGGATGTTTAAAATACATTTTCCGATTTTCAAATGTTTATGAATAAATTGGCATCTATGATTTTACATCCTATACAGTCTATTAAATGCTTCAGAATAAGATTTAAGTCAAAAATCGATGGTTATTTTGAACAAAAAATAAGTAAATAACGCTTATTTCGATTTCACTACGCTTGAGTAACATTGACTTACAAGCAGCCGAAATCGCCGTTTTCACGTTTTTTCGTTTCACCCTTTCCCAATTCCGCAATCGGAAAATTATACGGATTATTTAGTTAGTTTGAAGCAATTATACTCTTCATCAGTAAATAAGAAATTGATTGGTTAGTTTAAAGTAATTTATTATAACTTTATCTAAATATTTATAAATAAATTGAATTCGGATGAGTTATTTCAGAAAATGTTAGGGTTGGAAAGCTTCGGAGACAAAAGGCAATCGCGTGGCTTAAGAGATTTTCTCTTCGCTTACACTTCGATAAAAAATTGGAAATTTGCAACTGCAGGCAAATAAACACTGAGTAGAGATTGTTCTGTACTTGTGATATAAACTGATGTACGAAGAAGATAAACAGTTAAATCACCGATTGAGCTTTCGTACACATTTTTCACAGTACTTTCAGTCACGTGATTCCCGGTCTTTTTGCTTGGAAATCTGTATGAACGTTTGTTAACGATCGATCACTGTCGAATGCGATTTTATTATTAACGATCAAAATAAAACTTATGCACTAAAATCTTAGCTGTAGCCACCGATGACTGGTCCTTCTTATCGAGGCCTTCTTTACATATCCAGTGGCTTCGGCCAGGGTCCTCCCCCTTCCCTGGTCTCGTTCTTATCGGTGGTGGCTACGGCCTAGCATTTTCCTGTTGTTGTTTTTTTTTTCCCAACCTCATAATAATTATGGTCGAAAATTAAAGTGATTGTCAGTTACTGTTATGAAAGATACAATATTAGTTTCACAGAATGATCCCTGTCAGAGCGTTGAGAGAAAAAAAGGAGCACTTTCATTCAGAAGCTCGTACTTGTTACGGGAGATGCATTCCCGTGGAGCTGTTTACTTTAGCGTAATCCATGCATAATATCCATGAAGCAAAATCGCTATACACACAGATGAAGAGAAATTGTAAATTTCTTATCCTCCGTGGCTAAACGACGCTAAAGTAAAATTGTAAAATTGCCGACACATCGGAGCATTATTCCTAATAAAAACAAGCAAATTTTGTTCTCTGCTGTAGATAAAAACGCGATGGCCTTTGAATGGATGGTTTTAAATTAGCGAGTCTTTGTTCAATCTTTTTCTAACATTGAAATTAATATTCTAACCCCTCGGAACTATAATTAACCAGTGACATAACTTTTCACTCATAAATTATTAAGAAAAAAACGTGTTAATAAGTTAATGTCGGCGATTTGCTCGGCCGGAATTCACTGTACTTGGCGATTCACGATTGGTTGAAGATGTTATGATGTCATAGAATGCTCTCTATCGCTATTGGTTAGCACCTAGCAGTGAGTGCGTTGATAGAAACATGGCTGCTGCTGAAGAAATAAGGAGTTGCGCTCGTTCATTAAAATGAGATTACTCTAATTATTTACACATATAAATAATAAATTTATAAAAGTTTCATTAAATATATAAAAGTAATGAAGATGGCTATGTAAATAATAAAATTAGTAGCTAAATTACTATTTTAAATTGCTACTTTGTAAAAAGTTTGAAATGAGCCACTTTTTACATGGGCTTGAACTCTCAGATATTCCGCGGGTTTTCTGAGAAGCGGACTTTCTGAGAATTTTTTTACAGGAAAGGTGGTTTTTTTTATCCTGCGGTTTATCTGGGAGGCGGGCTATCCGCGTGAAATTACGGTATGTGATTTTCTAGCTATTGTCATGCAGGTGTAATTCATTTAACAACAAATTATGTATATCTTCTTAAAAAAAAAAAAAAAAAATATTACGTATTCCGTTACATAAAAAATTGTTAAAAAAAAAAAACAAAGATATTAAAATAAAATTTTTTTGCATTATTTAAAAAAGATTTCTCCTTAAATTTTGGCTATTTTCAAATTCGAAATTCTTGCATTTGTAATTATAAAAAAATAGGACTGAAAGCAAGCATTTCAAATAGAAAATATCATTATACATTTTAATGTATTGATTAAAAAAAACATTACTTTTAATCGATCAAAAAAATTACTAATCAAAAGCAGTTGTATTCAAGATGACAAATATAAAAATTTAAAAGCAAAATATCAGTTATTGAATTTTTAAAAAAATATTTTCTATCCCTGTGTAAGAAGAACCATTTTCTCAAGAAAATAGGTTGCTGCAAAAAGGTTAAAGTAGAGTGGGCTTGAAGGAATCGCCGACAATAACTTTAACACGTGAAGTACAGTCTTGATAATCCACACTTGAATTTTACTCTAAGTTTTACCGTTTTAATATTAATTTATTTTTAATAATTTAATATTACATTTAGAGTTAACATTATTAAGATTATTAAATTTAAATAATTATAATTAAAAAAGCTATTAAAACAACACATTAGCATGAAATGTAATATTAAGTATTAATCTCGTGTGGATTATTTCCTTTGGTTGACTGTACGCAATTAAGCGATAATAATTTATGAATGAAAATATGTGACTGCTTAATTATTGTTCTGAAGGGTTAGAATATTGATTTCACTGTTAGAAAACGATTGAACAAAGGCTGGATAATTTAAAGCTCTGAACTCAAATCTATTGTGTTTTTATTAGATGATTTTGATTTTTTCACCAATCAGCGATCTATTTACCTTGTCAAAAAGTAGAAAGTGTAACAGAATTTTCGTATAAAAAAATAGGAAGCAAATATAAGAGAAAATGGGTATAGTATGGATGGATTGTATTGGCTGTCAACCAAAAATTATTCCGCTATTAAAAAAAAATAATACTCGTCTACTACTGTGAAATCGGGAGCAGTTTTATTTTATTTTATTTATTTATTTTTTTTTTTCATTTTGGTGGGAGGAAGAGGTAATCTTTATTAATAGAAGAAAAATTCAACTCTTATTTATCGTACGAGACAATTGTACTTACTTGTAAAAAATTTATAGTAAAATAGAGTCGAATTATTGTTCTTTTATTTATTTATTTATTTATTTTAATTTTTCTTTCTTTTCCCCCACTGAAATGAGTAGCGTCAATAACGTCGTTATCAAAATGATTTATATATCAATCTATTGATCGATAGTCAATAGATATTTTATATTTTGATGAAATCCATGACTAGCATCACAATATGATGAATAAACTGAAAAACAACCACGCTGATACGGAAACAACGTTTTTATTGCCTTACGCGCTTCGACAAATCGCCGTCATCAGAGGCGAACAATGTTATAAAGAAAACTGGAAAACTGTGCCCCTTATACAGGGTGATTATAAAAGGTCGTGCCAAAATGAAAAGGCAGGTAGAGGGTGAAATTCTGAGCAAAAAAAGTCTAGTTGTGTTTTTCGATCGAGGCTCCGTTAAAAGTTATAGCGCTTTAAAGTTTTGTGACGTCACTTCCATTTCAGTCAAAAAATATTTTTTAACATACAGGTAGATCCCGTTATACGCAATATATACTTTCCGCGAAACTGCCGTGTATACCGAATTCACGTAAAACTGGTTCCATTTAACATGTACAGAATAGAGTTTGGTTCTCATAAGCATTAATTATTTTCCTGATATAACGTAAATAATTCCGGTATAGATGTATAGGATTAGTAATACAACAGTTTTCTGCTTTTTGTTTTAATATAGTACCTTATTTTATTTTATAAAACTCAAAATACACTAAAATACTCAAAATACATGTACACGTACAACAAAAAGAAGTGTCCACAGTATAAACTTTATATTGCTTTGGGTTCATCTGTACCAGAAGATTCTGATGCTGTTTCCAACAGTCTCCTTCCTGTAATAGTGCTGGTGGAATCCCGAAGAGAATTTGGAAGAGGAGCTCGGACTGGATGTTAATGGATCGTTCGAATTGGCTGTAACGTTTTCTTCATCTTCATCGAGGACCTCCAACTCAGTTTCTAACGAGTAGGATTTTCGGGCCCGCTTTCTTCCTTCGGTAATAATACTTTCTTTATGTTTCGCCAGCATTTTAAGTCCTACAACAATAAATCTTTTCGCAAATAGATAAGAAACTCAGCTGATCTTGTCCAAACTGATATATAGCAACCTTATCATTCATAGATAGGGGATATGCACAAACACAGGGATAGGAACAAAACAAAACTAAAAAACGAATTCAACTCCTAACAAAAATAGAAGAGCTTTCGCCTGTTGGCGATCGATAGTGCTACTAAATGAAAACCGCGTATATCTGAAATCGCAGATACCGAAATCGCGTATAACGGGATCTATCTGTATTTTAATTTCCAGTTTTAAATGTCCTATAAATAAAAGCTATTTCAAAGTACATTTTATAGCACACAAGAAAAGATAGTTCCTTAAATTAGCAAATATTATGTAAATGAAAGTTAATTTTCAAATTCATCCTTCATATTCGAACACAAACCTTTTCGAATTTTAAAGTTTTTCGCTATAATTGTTATAAAATCAAGAAAAGCTGGCTTATTAAATTAGAAATCAATTATTAAACTGAAACTTAACCATTTTTGAACATAAATTTCGAATGCTTGGTTCGTATTTTCGCGCCTCTGACGACAAACCGGAAGTGACGTCACGAAACTTTAAAGCGCTATAACTTTTTAACGGAGCCTCAGATCGATTAACACGACTAGACCTTTTTGCTCAGAATTTCACCCTCTACCTGCCTTTTCATTTTGGCACGACTTTTTAGAATCACCCTGTATATCCCCTTCCTATTGCGAACCTAATGGAAGACTCATCTGAAGCGCCGATCTACGGTAGAGCTCTTCCGGTTGTCTAATCCAACTAAGAAATCTATGAGGTCGTACCTCTTGAAGGATGCATGATTGTTGAGGAGGGTGCTGTTCGAACGTTTTGCTCTTCTGATCTCAATTTCCTCATGGTTAAATATTTTGTCTGTCCTTCCCTCTCGATGTCGACCATTCAGTGTTTTGCTACGATCAGGTGATCTGTGAATTCTGATCTTCCATCCTGGTCCTTCCACGAAAGATTCCGAGAACATAGGAGGACGTGGGTCAACCAAAATGGAAGACAGCAATCGAGGATCACCTGATCACAGCAAAACACCAAATAGTCGACATCAATACCTGTATGGACATAATATGGAGAGGGAAGGACAGAGACAAAATACTTACACATGAGGAAATTGAGATCAAAAGAGCAAGACTTTCGAACAGCCCACTCCTCAACAATGAAACATCCTTTGGGAGGCACGGCCTCATAGATATCTTAGTTGGATTAGACGACCGGAAGAGCTCTACCGTAGATTGGCGTTTCAGATGAGTTTTCCATCAGGTCCGCGATTGGAAGGGGATATATAAGGGGCACACTCTTCCAGTTTTCTTTGTAAAGTTATTCGCCTCTGATGAATGGCGATTGTCGATACGCGTAAGGCAATAAAAACGTTATTGCTGTATCACCGTGGTTGTTTTTCCGTTTATCTTATATTTGCTTCCTATCTTTTTTATAGGAAATTTCTGATACACTTTATACCTTTTGAAAAGGTAAGTCAATCACAGATTAGCAGAAATTATCTGATAAAAACACTGTGGATTTGAGTACATGGCTTTAAATTAACCAGCCTTTGCTGAATCGTTTTCTAACAATGAAATTAATATTCTCAGCTTTCAGAAAATAATTAACCAGTCACATATATTTTCATTCATAAATTATGAAATTCACTTGTTAAAACTGTTGTTGGTGATTCCTTCATACAGGCCCAGGTCCACTCCCAGGTGTTATGTCATAGAATGCTATATTGCACTACTTGTCAGCATTTCATTGATAGAGCCATGGCTGCCTCTGATGAAATAAGTTACACTCTGTCATTAAAATGAAATTACTGTAATTATTTACACATTTCATTAATAAATTTATAAAAGTTTTATTAAATATATAAAAATAATTTTGAAGGTTATATAAGTACACTACCCTATTAAATGTCATGGGACACCATCACTTTAATAGAAACACTCAAAATTAAACATATTTTAGTATCTTCTTGGTCCACCTTTGCTGCTCGCACAGCTTCTACTCTCTGGGGCATACTATCCACAAGTTTTTTTTTTACGTTTCGACAGGTAATTTTCGCCATTCTGTCATAAGTGTCACTGCATTCACGCAAGCATCATCTCATGATAGCATACTCTGTTATGTTGTGCTGGGAAGAATGCCAACAGTGAAATTGCAAAGGAATTTCTCATTGTCGTTCAAATCAGGGTTGTCCCATGACTTTCGATAGGGTAGTGTAAATAAAACTGCTGTCTAAATTACTATTTAAGATACTGAGGGACACTAAACGAAATAGTTAATCTTTTTGTAGATCCTAGAAGTTTGCGGCCTAAAGTGAATTGTTACCTTTAAAATGTTATTTTTTTTCTTTCCATCATCAAATTTGGGGCCAATATTTAAAAAAAAAATACAGTATCTTACATTCATTTTTCGGCAAACATAGCGCATTAAATGTTATTGACATAACAAATTAGCTCTGGCTAGTGTAGCTAATAACAAACTGACCATGCGTGTGACAATTCGCCATCTGTGGCGATCAGCAGTGTTATGCCAGGATGAAAAAAATTTTATGAAGGGTGTGCTTATAGAACCAAACACAGTACATTACTGTAACTTTTCTGATTTCAGTAAGTTTAGTTTTGTATGTAGATGAGGCCAGAAGTCTGAGCAAACAAAGCTACTTTCTACTGGAATAAAAAATGAAAATTTAACACAGGTTGGTAAGACCCTGAAAAAAGTTAACATTTCAAATTAAGGCTATCCTTTGTCAAAGCATAGTGAAAGTGAAAATAGGGGCATTAGAAGATTTCTTATATACAGATAGTGTAGGGGGAAAAGAAAATATTGGTTAGGGAGAACAGAAAGGAATCAATAGGAAATGAAATAAATATGTGCCGGGATAGGACAAGACGAAGGCCAAAAGGAGAGGAGGTGAAAAAGGTGCAGTATTGAGAATAGTCACTCACCAAAATTCATGGCACACATGCCTAATAACGTGTTGGCCCCCCTGTGGCCTGGATAAGTGGTGACCCATCGTGGAAGAGAGTCTACCAGTCCCCGAAACACACCCACAGGCACTGCAAGCCATGCCACATCCACTGCACTCCATAACGATGCTGCATTTACCAGTTGTGTTATGACGACTGACAGATCGTTCGATTACTTCCCACAAATGTTCAATGGGATTGCAATCTGGCGAACATGGAGGCCAAATTATTGTCGTGAAGTCGGTAGCATGTTCCTCCAGCCGCTACCATGTCACAAGGGACTTGTGTGGAGGCGCATTATCTTGCTGGAAGATGCCATCGCCAACAGGGTAAAAACAGTTCATGAAGGGGTGCAGGTGCAGATCGACGTAGGAAGTTGCACACAGTGGATGTCAGATGCACCAGTGGATCCTTTGCATGAGAAAACAACCCAGACCAGTATGGAGCCTCCAACTGCCTGAATGATCCTCATCTGACTAGCAGGGTCCATGCCTTTGTGTGGCCTGTGCCAGACATGGACAAGACATCGGCTCAAAACAGCTAAAACAGTGACTCGTCAGACCAGACAACCCTTCGCCAGTCCTCCGCGGTCCAATGTCGATGTTGATTGGTCCAGGATAGGCGTTGTCGACGATGTGCAGCTGTCAAGATTGGCACCCGTCATGGCCTCCTGCTCCCAAAGCCTGCAGCTGCCAAGGTTCGCCGATTCGTCATAACGGACACAATTGTGGGACATCCCTGGTTGCACCGCATGGTGATTTGGCCAGCTGTCGTCCTTAGATCAGCAGTTGCAAGCCGAACACCTCTGGCAACAATGAGGCGTGGGCGGCCTGTCCGCTATCTGACATGGGTTATAACTCCTTCTTGAGTGTACTCTCGATAGACCCTTGCAACGGTTGTGTGGGGAAAATTGCAGGGTGTTGGCTACATCTGATATTGAGGCACCCAACCGTCTGGCACCAACAACCATCCCTCGTTCAAATGCGGATAGCTCTCTGCGTGTTGCCATTTCTGCAGATAGTTTTGCTTACAATGATTGTGTGATATCAAGGAGTCCTGTGCACCTGCATTCCGAGAATGGAAGCAGCGAGATCCGTCTCAGTACGGATAGGGAACCTGATTGGTCGGGTATGCCATGACCTTTTGTGAATGAGTGTATAATGCAAGGGAAAGCATCCTGGTATATATAAGATTGAGGACCAATGGAAGATAACAAGGCAGTGAAAAGAGTGCAATAGGATAATACATAGGAAGAAAATTAACAGAAACTGTAAAAGAAAATAAGAATGATAATTAAGAAATATGGTCGAAACTGCCTATGAGAAGACCGGTGGGAAATTGAAAATTTACTCTTATAGGGTCTGTTTACAATAAACAAGACAGTTATTTGGGGAAATGAAAAGTGGCTATTATCAGTGGAACGCTCTTATAAGGGTTTCTTCAGGGTCTTGCCACCCTGTGTTCATTTTCTTATTTTATTTTATTTCAGGTTTCTTGCATCTCGTCCTTCTTTTCTTCTAGATCTGTCATTTCTATTGAAATGAAATTTTCTTTTAATTTTTATACCTTTTCTTTTTTGGCAAATGATAGAATGAGACATTTGAATTTTTCCCTTTCCAATTCAAACATAACAAAACCATTTTTTCCCTTAAGAGAGCTTAAACCGATGCAATAAGCTCCGCTGATATGAACCAGCTAGCCACCCATTGTTGAAACATGTGATCGAGCATCTTGTGAAAACTAAAGGAGGGGGGGGGGGAGGCTAATGCTAAAAAAAAAAAACACACAAGGGAATGAGATAGTCGAACAGAGTGAACGTGAGGGGATTCTTCTCTGTGATGTAGTTACACGGTATTAGCATATAATACTGCATTCAGGACTATCATCAATGAAAGGCAATGTCAGCTAGAATCTGTTGTCCACTAACCTAGCACTTTAAGCATAAAAATAGAAGAGTTTTTATGCTCAAAGGTCTAACCCAGTATTTCTCAAAGTGGGTGGCAGGGTCATTGGTTATCTAGAGCAGGGCTCGGCAAACTTTAGAGACTGAAGAGCCAAAGCTATCCCCAGCAACAATTTATAAATTATTCAACACATACTTTACGAATAAAGTTAACCCAGAGAGCCTCAGTTTCCCGACTCTGGATCTAGAGCTTTATGGAGGGGGGGCGTAACAAATTTGGTTACGCATGACTCTCCCCGGTGGTTACGAGACATGCGCATGACGTGCGGCTATGATTTAATTGTGAGTTTACGTACTAAGAGGGGTATTTGTTTCCAACCTCTGATGGACTATAAAATAAAGACAAATTTGAATAACAAAATAAAGAGAAATTTGTTATACCGGTGGACGAGTTTTCCAATACCCTCTTTATAGAAGTTTGCTGCCAGTTTGTTCATTGTATTCTTGTCCCCATTAATCCTTCAACTAACCTTTTTTTTTTTTTTTTTTTATTTTTACTTTTATTTTATTGACACAAATTTTGATATCTTATTGTTCAATAAAAAACCTTTTTTTTTATCTTTAATTTTTAATTGCATTTTATTTCACGGTTCATGCTCGATCACATGTGTTTATTTTAGATATAACCCAAAAGATAAGTTGAGATTGAAACTATCTACAGCATAGATAATAGGCTTAGATTTTCGTGGATAGGAAGCAGGCAAGATCCATGTGGCGTTGAGGGCCGCCAGGCAGATTCATCGTGGACTCTTCATGAATACCCACTAATGCATAGATTTAGGTTGAGCGAATTGCGCTGACTGGCGAATTCTCGTAGAAGCAGGAGTCGAAGCCACAAAGGTGATATAAAAAAGAAGGGCAAGAGGTAAGAACTAAACACAAAGATAATTAGATCGGAAAAGCATACATAAAACAAAAAGTTACTCACACAGAAAGCAAACAAGTAATTCTAAGTACCAAAAAAACTACATATAATGAGTATACAAACAAGTCACGACCACGACAGGAGGAGCGTTCTGGTCTCTCCATCGCGTTTCATGCATCAAGCTCTCATCTCATTTGTTCGATGTCCGTTCATTGAGCATTTCTGACTGACTGGTCTTCAATCCTCTTTGGATGAACCACAACGAGATCACTGTCAGCAACCATGATCAGATGTAGACTGTGAAAAACTAGTAAAATTAATAAGTGTAGTATCCATAAAACAAAAATTCAGTTCTGTTGTCTTCGAACAACGGCATCGTAAACCCAACAAAACATGGCAGAAAATAGAATGGCATTTGAAATCTCTTTATGTGCTGTCCGTTGATTTCCTTTTTTCCAGTCCCTGAGACGAAATAGATAAGCCTACAGTAAAGCCATCATAAGACCTATTCAGAGGGGAGGGGGGGGGGTGTCTTCAACCTCAGTGCTTAGTTCATTTTCTGCCGCATTCAGCTTGTGAAATCTAGTAAGTGCTGGTGAGCCAATCTGAAAAAAACTGTCAGCTTGTTCTTCTACAGCCTTTCGTTCTTGTTCATCTGAGTACCAAATGCATGATTTTGGTCTCAATTCAGATGCTGGAATTATGGTTCTTTTTCAGCAGCTTCTTCCTGCTTGAGCTGTAACAGCCATCCAATCACCATTTTTTCCTATTCTACTAAGCCAAGATGTCCATCTATAAGCTTCGGCGAGACATTGATATGGAACTTAACATCTCTCTCTGACATTCGGACCCATGCTCAGAACTGTTCCCTGAATCCAAGAACTGTCTTCGGCTTTTCAGTCTCCCAAAATCAAAAATCAAAAAATGCCAAGCTTCTAATCATTCATCCCACCAGCTGAAGTTTCAACAATCGCAAAAATCTGCAATCTATCTGCTGGCAGAGCACGTAGTCTGATAAAATGAGGGGCTGTTTGTGTCAATCGGAACCAACAAAGCTTAATTAAATTTGTACTGTTACATCTTGATTGGTATTCTGTTTATTTGTGAGGGAAAAAAGTAATGATAACAAAGAGCTAAATCGGCACTTCTGTGCATGTGCATTGACAGGGCTCGTACGTGTTATGGAAAACCTGGAAAGTCATGGAAAATCGAAAAAATATTTCCAGGCCTGGAAAGTTTTAGAAAATCAATGGCTTCTGAATTCAGTTTTGGAAAAGTTTTTGAAATATTTCCAAAGAACGTAAATGAAATAAAATCTTGTAAATATTCCAAGGAAATATACATTTATTAAAAAGAAATTAACCCCCTCCCCCTTCCCGTAGGGTAAGGCAAGTAGCAGTCATGCACTCATCTATTTTTACCCTTTTATCTGCACTTTTTACCTCTCCCGAAGTTTTTTAATAAAAAATTTAATTTTCTCAAACGTAATGTGTAGAAAATGAAAAAAAGTCTTTTCTTTCCTTTCTCATCATTTCCAAACGTATGTTATATCACCTACCATATGTTGTCATAGTTCTAAAGACCAAGTGACTGCTACCCCTGCAAATCCAACCCCAATGGAACAACTGGGCCTAAACTTCATAGTAATGTAGATCTTGTTTAGAGGAATCTGAAAAAAAAAATTCATGAGATAAAACAAAAATCGAAACAAAAAAAAATTGATATTGAAAAATTAAATGGTAAAGCAGATATACTTGCAACAAAAACAGTAAAAGAAGCTTTGTCACTTCTTTTGCAATCAAATGCACTACATAGCCATGCCCCCCAGAAAAAGAAGGAAAAAAAATTGAAATTGTATATAATAAAGTATTTTTAAACAGATTTAATGTTTTCTTAGTAATAATTTATAAATTATATGAATATATTAGCCTTAAAAATATAAAAGATTATGGTTTTGGAAAATATATTGGAATTGCGTGGAAAAGTTTTGGAAGAGTCATGGAATTTTATGTTTGATAAAGGGCCCTGAATGACCATTGTTATCGTCGTTAATTGTTGTTAATTTGATCATCAATGCTAGCAAAGTTGTTGATTGTGACACTTTGACGTAATTTATCGAATATACTTCACGTTTTTTAAAATGGTGCGTGAAAATGAAGGGTATATTTAGATGCGCGACCTAGCTTGCAACCAATGAATTTGGTAACGCCCGAGGTCAGTTTCCTATAAAAAGAAAACTGTCTAATTTCCCCTTTATAGAGTCTCAAATCGCCTTTCCCAAAAATATGACCACCAACCGCTCCCGCAATTCCAGAAAGAGGGTGATAACGAGTGGATGTGGGGGATATACCTGTTCCGTTTTTCCTTTGGAAGGGCATTTTAGACCCGTTCGAACGCGGTCTGATGCAACATAAAATCGGCTCCAACACAGTATTGGTACAGCTCCCGAATTCTAACTTCCCGTTTAAAATTTTTATTTTTGAAAGGTATCCCTGTGATTTTTGACCAATTATTTTTCAACTTTGAAGATGAGAAAATTCCAACAAAATATGCGATACAACTTTTAATAAAAAAGTGGCGGGACGCAGGTTCTGTTTTAAACAAGCGTAGAACCACTCCAAAACAAGTAAGAAATCCACAAAATGTCCAAAATCTCCAAACGATGATGCTATAAAGTCCAAGCAAATCAATGCGCCGTTTGTCTCAGCAGACCGGAATTTCAAGAAGATCATGACGCATTCTGCAGGACGATTTGAAGATGCGACCATACAGAGTATCCTTAGTTCATGAACTGAAACCAGCGGATTGCCCTCAACGTCTTCAAATTCCAGAAATCACAATGAATGGACTAGACATGCAGCTGTTTTTCATTTCTGATGAAGCCTGGTTCCATCTCTCTGGCTATGTCAACTCTCAGAACACCCGGCACTGGTCGACCACTAATCCTCACGAATATCATCAAACTCCTTTGCACGACCAGAAAGTTGGCGTATGGTGTGCAGTCTCTTGGTCCAACCTTCTTCTTACATCGCAAACATCTTTAACCCCTTCATCAATCAATTAACTGAGGAGGAACTAACGTACGGTTACTTTCAACAAGATGGAGCAAAAGCCCATACTGCACGTTGTATACTGGGCCGCATTCATGAAGTGTTTGAACCTGAGAGAGTTTTTAGCAGAGGTTGGGACGGAGTTGGTCCAAGCTGGCCTCCGAGATCACCAGACCTCTCAGTTTGTGATTTCCTTTTGTGGGGTGCTCTAAAATCCTAAGTTTATCGGAACAATCCTTGCACACTTGAAGAACTGAAGCAAAACATTGTTTCTGAGATTGAGGCTATCTCGCAGTTACAACTGCGTTCTGCATTTAACAACTTATTGACCAGAGCTCAAAAGTGTCAAGAGGTGAATGGTGGTCACTTTCAGCATCTCCTGTCATCACTTCAAACTTGGTTTGTTGTTGCAGAAGAAAAACAGAAAATAAAATAAACAAAATAATAAAAAATAAAGTCCCATTAAAAAATAAACAAATAAATAAATGTTAAAACCAAAGGTATTCCAAAGTTCCAAGAAATGTTTACCAAACTTTTCACTTTATTTGCTCTAAAACTGTGCAATGGTCATAGACTGGTGCATAAAAAAACTCTTAACGGTGCGTCTCTCGCTATTAACCTGCTGTGCTAATAATGGGACAGCCCAATCAATGTTTACGATGTTAGGTTGTTTCTCTGCAATTCATGCGAGGCTACTTTTATTTGCACCACCCTGTAGTTAGACGACAGTGAAAGTGTCATCAAAGTCGGTTTTTTATACTCTGTTTAATCTTGCTTTGTTAATTCTTCAATGCTTTTTAAAAGCTTTTATTAAACTTGCAATGTTAGTTTGTTTAGGTCAAATCTTGTAATCAATATTAAACCAACTTCCCGACAAGCTAGGGAGCTGAAACTTGACACACATACACAGGATCGATGACAACTTACGTTAAAAGAAAAATTTCAAATCGGTTCATTGGTTCGTGTTCTAATGGTACTAATTCATTATTGTTGCAAAATTAAGCTTTATTGTTGCCACTAAATAAAAAAAAAAGCTTGGTTTGAAAAAACCCAACTACCAATCATTTAAAAGTCATTTTATGGTAAATTTGTTGCACTGATTCCGAATATGAGATCAGTTTTTTCAAATTGGCTCTAGTTTTTGAGATATTTAATATAGTTCATTTTCTACGTTTCAACGTGTATATTTATCCAGTAGAACTGCAACTTTGACAAACGTAGGTTTTCTGGACTAATTTGTGTGCTGATTCCATATCTGAACTCCAAATTTTTCTATCATGTTAGGATGATAAGTTTCAGTGAAAATGAAAACAGTCTAATGATGTCAAATTTAAACAATGGCTACCATTAAAATTTAAACTATTTTTATAACTCGAGATCTTGACGTGATAGGGAAATTTGGAATTCAGATTTGGAATCAGCACGCTCAAATTAGTCTAGAACACCTATCTTCCCCGGTACCAAAAATGTTGTTGATCAGAGCTATTGGTAGTCATTTTATTATGTATACAATTGTTTTTGCAGATTACAAAATAACTAGAGCCAATTTTGCATTTTCACAGTCATATTCGTGTTCAGCACATTGAACTCGATAAGAAATGGTTATTTTCATATCGGAAGCAAAAAAGTTTTGAAAATTTGTTGCCCAGTGTTATCTTATGTTTTACCAAATTTTTTGTAAGATTTTTGTAATACAGTATCTTTTATTTTATAAAAAAAAAATTCTTGATCTTCTAATATACGATTGTCCCATTTTATTTATTGAGGGGGGGGGGTATATCTACTGCGATTGCGATTTTTGAACATTCATGATTTTCATTTCAGGATGTTTACTATGTATGCAGGCATGCTTATACTGTACATTTGAAACTGCGTGAAGAATTTATTTATTTATTTAAGTTTTTAGAATTTACAATGACACCCAGCCAAGACCTGTATGGTCTATGACCGACGAGTTGGGACTTGGCGGGTGTCATAAGTTCAAATATACAGAGTAAATACAAATACTTCGGTTAGTAGATAATAAGTTAATTGAACAATGCAATAATTGAGTAAGGAAATTCAAAAAAAATTCTAATAAAAGAAAAAAAAAATTCAAGGCATCGACTGGGAAAAGTAAATTACAGATAAAATGAAAACTATTTGAATTGAGACAATCTACCACAAAAAATTCTTAAAAATCATTCAAAAATCAGATAACCAATTAAGTGTAATAATTATCGTCTTGAACAATAAAAAGGTAAGTGAAATTATAAACTAATAAGTGAGAAAAACAAACAAATTTCTCATAATTAAGCTAAACTATAAGTGAACATTGGTATGTATAAACCTTTTTAGTAATTTCTGAAATAATTGATATGAAGCTGTAGATCTAATTTCAATGGGCAAAGACGACGCTGAAGATATCCTTGTTTTGACAACGGTAAACGAATGTCTGAAGCGGTTCTGGTTGAATAACTTTGGATATCTTGATTTAGGTTTATGTTGAACGGGGTAGTTATGATTAAATTAGAATTTATGATTTTATATATGAAAGAAGAGATTTGCAGCTTGAATATTTGATTGATTGTTAGGATATGCAATTCACCAAATAGATCCGAGATGGAAGATGATTTCGGCCTATTGGATAAAATTCTCAGAAACCATTTTTGGAGTTTTAAGATAAGTTTTAAATCAAAAGCTGTTGGAGAACCCCAAAAGATTATGCCATAACATAAGGATGAATGAATCCATGAATTGTAGAGAAGTAAAAGCATGTTATGGGGTAAATAATGAAGTCTAAGATTATACCTTGTTTTTTTTATTAAGGTAGATATAAGTTGATCTATATGATGACTCCATGTAAGTTCATGTGAAAGAATTAGACCCAAATATTTAATAGAATTTATTCTATTTATCTAATAAATATCTAATTTCTTTTTCTAAATTTTCTGTCGCCAAACGCTAATGGGTAGGTGAATTTGAAACAAATTGGCGACAACCATTTGCTTAAAAAGTCAAGAAATTATCCCATCTCTACCGACATTATTGAACGTTTGCGAACAATTTTCTGTTTTTAATTTAAATTTGCACAATGCAGGCAGTACATATTCATTAAAATTGTAACATTAAGTGAAAAAATGAAATAAAATTTTGACCAAGGTGATAAAGCTTTTCAACTACCACTGCATTCAAATAGTCCAAGGATGTTATAAAAAAGATCCAATAGAGTTCAAATGAATGCTGTTGTTGTTGTTTATCTTCAGCTTTTCCCATTTCTACATGGGGTCGCTGTGTTAATTTTTTGATTTGGCAATGATTTTTTTACGGCCGGATGCTGTTCCTGACGCCAACTTCATGAGAGGAAATGTTAGTTAGAGAAAGGACAAACACAAATATCCAAGAGCGGGATTCGAACCCGCGACTCGCTGGATCCAAGAGCAATAAGACCTGTGCCTTAACCCTCTCTGCCACTTAGCCGGCTTCATACCTTTTCATATGTGAACTTATAAAATAAATGTTTTTGGGGTTTGTTTGTTTTTTAAGGTTTTTAATGGTTAAATTTCATTTTTTGATTTAATCGTTACATATGAAAGAAAGGATCTTTAATCTTGTTTTTCTTGGTTTCATTTTTTACCTTGCCAATCCAAATAAGAAACTGCTTTACACGAAAAGTTATGCATGGAATTGAAATTTTTTTTTTTGGTGTGTGCCCTTTATATAATTTTCTTGAATATGACAGAGCTTTTTCAAATAGAGATAAATATGTTTTTGAAAAAAAAAACCCAAAAAACATTAATACTTTGGAGTATTTACTTAACGCTAGTGTCAACTTTAGAACGTTGTCATTTAAAAATTATTGTTCTTATTTAAAAAGCTTTCTGTCTTATTTAAGGACACAAAAACATTTCCAAAAGGATGATTACTTCAGCTAGAATGTTTTTTCTTGCAGACGATCATGTTTTTGACTTAATAATTTTTTTCTTGGAAACTAATAGGTAGAATTTTAGCTACTCTGTTAAACTCTTTATTTTTTTTAATGTTCTTTTCAATTAAAAAAAATTTATAAAAATTTAAGTAAAAACATGGAAGAAGTTTTTTTTCCACTGGCGACTTCTTTTAAAGTGTTCGTTTTCCAAGATCTCTAACGAATGTAAAGGATAGATCGCTGAGGTTATTAGTGAACTTGGCCTCTGTAAACAGAACACTTAGCAAAGAATTCTTCGTTATTATGTCTAGAAGTGCTGTGTTGGGGGGCGCCCCCCCCCTTCCCATTTACAGAGTGCTCAAGCTTTATTTTCACTCCATATCCAATTTACTTAAAATAAACCATTACAAGTTGTATTTCGTACATGGAAGGGGTGGTCGATATAATGCGTGGTACAAGTTCAAATGAATGCTGTATATGTATTTATTAGACAGTTGCGATTTTTCGTATGAAAATCAACAAAATACTAAAACAAATAATTCGTAATGTATTTGCTCATGATTATTTTTTGAATTATGAATCAGCGAGCTGATGAGCACACATTTTGTCATACACGCACGAAATTCCCTATAAATATTTTGAAAAAGATTCAGTTATGAAAATAATTGGTCCCCTCCTCTGGCTACACCCATGAACATGTCATTTATAAAAAAAAAATTCGCCTTACTGAATGGAGTCCGTACATGTCAAGTTTGAGTTTGGTTCGCTGGTTTGAACGCTACAGCCATTTTTTAAATTGTATAAAAAAATTAATATCTCTAAAAAGGTTTATCTAATTGACATAAAAATTACGCTAAGGCACAATTTAAGGTACCCTCTAAGCATATATATTTTTATTTGGTTTTGCTATTTGCCATTTCAGAGGAGTTAGCTGCACAAAATAGGTCACGTACGTACGTATAGACGGAAAATTTTTTGTTCAAAATAACATATCTTTACGAATCATGAGTTTTTAAGTTTATTTCAGCAAAAAAAAAATTTTGAGTTTCTGAAACGAACATATAAGCCTTCACTCTTGGAGAGTGGTAGGCCAACAATAAAGCTAATTATTAGTGGAAATTGTGTGTAGTTTACCATGCCACAGTATCCCAATTTTATCGCCCCCGCACACCCACTAGTGGGTCACCAACCCTTAGGTGCGGGGTGACAAAGTACAGGTTTTGTAGACTCGGTTTACGGGACTGTAGGTGTAAGGAACATATGAAAACACATGTAATTAAATTAAATGATGCTTTAAATCAAAATAATTAACAAAAACTTAAAATATATACAGCTGTTGCAATTTGTGGGGCCTCCTAATTAACTAGAAACATTTATCAAATAGTATCCATAACTCATTTAGACAACTCTTTTTACATTAATAGCTTTGTATTTAAATGACAACTTCTTCTGCCGTGGACATATGTCCTTCAGAATCTCTTGTCCATTGTATTTTAAAACAATACTGGCATCTTGTATTTGCCTGGCACTGCAAATCTTGAGAGAATAATTCAAGCATCTAACACTCTATCTATAAATATTGTCACATGGTATGTAAATCACCTCAAGTGCTCCCAAAATAACCATTAGCAACAATAATTCCCCACCCTGGGGCAAAGTCCAGAGCAGAAGTACTTTTAATTATGCCCGAAGGAGAAGTACAGTAATCCCCAGGTACTACGCCTTCCAGTAGTACTCAACTAAAATCACCTCTAGCTCATCACATGCTCTGCAGGGTGTACCAGAATGTCATGTACAAACTTGGAGGGGAGGTAGTATCGGCGATTCTAAGCAAAATAGTTCATATGAACGCGAGTCCGAATTTGAACGGTAACAGAGATATGAACAGAAATAAAAATGCTGCCACCAAGATCAACAAGTTAATAACTCAGGCTCTCTAACACCTAGGATAATGAAATTTGGAGGAATAATAGGGTGCATAAAACTATGTATACTGTTAAAATTTGATCGAATTCCAATGAATAGTTTCCGAGTTACACAGTCAACATTGTAACCCATGCTCACGTGTGAGTAATAATCAGCACGACGTTCCAGTACACCCTGTATAGGAGGAGAATGGGATGCAATCCAAATCAATTCATCCACCTCCTGTGTAGAATGATCAGAGCAGATAATTTTATTACCCTAATCGGAACACATACGATTACAATACCCATGGACTACTTAATTATGCAGCGTTAGCAGTGATTAACTCCCTCTTACAGTACCCGAACAAATAAGCAGCTTTACAATCATTAAAGCTAGGCCCTATGGCTGAACGTAAGCATATCAAAAACACAAAGTACATGCTACAACATTACACTCCAATCAGTGGCTAGGTGGGGCATCCCTGTGGTATCACAAGTGTTCTACGTGGATGGTTCTACGTAATAGTGGTAGTCTGGAGAGGTGGTGGTCTTCAAGAATTGGGGGAGGGGGCTTAGTATAGAGTAAGCGTAATTTATAAAGTTTCATTGCTTCAATTGTTTAACATTACAAGGATATAATGTGATGACATACAAAGCTTACTTTTGTGTTTCATTTATTATTTTAGTGATTTGCATCATGGACTAAAGTTTTATTAATGAATTTGAATGAAATTTGCAAGACTTTGCAGTAATGTGGCTGTTCAAAATAAACAATACGTGAAAACAAAATACTAATACATGATACCTGTACACTCACTCACCAAAAGTCATGGCACACCCCTTCAATCAGGTTCCCTGTCCATACTGAGACAGATCCCGCTGTTTCCATTCTCGGAATGCAGGTGCACAGGACTCCTTGAATCACACAATCATTGTAAGCAAAACTAGCTGCAGAAATGGTAGCGTGCCGAGAGCTATCCGCATTTGAATGGAGGATGATTGCAGGTGCCAGACAGATGGGTGCCTCAATATCAGATGTAGCCAACACCCTGCAATATTCCCGCACAACCGTTGCAAGGGTCTTTCGAGAGTATACCCAACGAGGAGTTACAATCCATGTCGGACAGCGGACTAGCTGCCCACGCCTCATTGATGCCAGAGGTGTTCGCTGGGTCACCTGGCTTACAACTGCTGACCGAAGGGCGACAATGGGCCAAATCACCATGGCTACAACCAGGGACGTCCCACAACTTTGTCTGTGACGAACCTTGGCAGCTGCAGGCTTTGGGAGCAGGAGGCCATGACGGATGCCACTCTTGACAACTGCACAACGTCAGCATTGCCTAGCCTGGGCCAACCAACATCGACATTGGACCGCTGAGGTCTGGCGAAGGGTTGCCTGGTCCGATGAGTCACTGTCTCAGCTGTATCGGCCGATGGTCGTGTCCGTGTCTGCGCAGGCCGCACGAAGCCTTGGACTCCGCTTGGCAGGTGGAGGCTCCATACTGGTCTGGGATGTTTTCTCGTGGCAGGCAATGGGTCCATTGGTGCATCTGAAATCTACTCCGCGTGCTACTTCCTACGTCGATCTGCTTGGGGAATCTTGCACCCCTTCATGAACTGTTTTTACCCCTCGGTCAAAGGCATCTTCCAGCAAGATAATGTGCCTCCACACATGACCCTTGTGACACGGCAGTAGCTGGAGGAACATGCTACCGACTTCACGACAATGATTTGGCCTCCACGTTCCCTAGACTGCAATCCCATTGAATATTTGTGGGACGTCATTGAACGATCTCTCAGGCTGTCACCAACACAACTGGTATATGCAGCACTGTTATAGAGTGTAGTGGAGGCGGCATGACTTGCAGTGCCTGTGGATGTGTTCTGGGGACTGGTAGACCGTCTTCCACGACGGGCCAGAAGAGGCCCAACACGTTATTAGGCAGGTGTGCCATGACTTTTGGTGAGTGAGTGTATAATTACATAGCAACAAAGGTGATCCCAATTATTGGATCAAAACTTTCCCCTATTCTTTATTGAGAAACTGCAACATTGAAGTTTATTTTTTTCTGCTCAAGTTTTTACGTACTCTAACTTGTTGATATTCTTTTTCCACCTCTTAAATAAAAGCTATTAAATAAAAATAAATAACAATTGACAAAATAATTAATAAATAATAAATAAAATCAAAATAAAAGTAAAAATGAAAAAAGTGGGCGTTTCGGATAGAGACTATCCTTTATCAAAGCAAAAAGGATAATTCTCTAAAGGCAATTAGAATATTGGAGAATTATCCTGAAGTTATGAAAAGAGTACTAAAGAACGACTTTATATATAGTTGGCATAGGGAACAGTAAGACTGTATTGGCTAAAAAACTAGAAGAGTGCCAATGGGAGGACAGGAGGTGAATTTGAAGGCTCGTTGGGATAGGACAGGAAGGAGGACAAATAGGAGAAAATAAGAGGGCGGTGAGAAAAATGCAATAGGATAACACATACAAAATTAAAATTATAAGAAAGTTTAGGAATGATAGGGTGAAAAAAATGAACCAAATTGCGTATTAAAGAGCTAAAATATACCTTAAAATTTATTGTCCGGACCAAAAAATCCTTACGTTATAGGGATAACTATGCTATAAAGATTTCTCTATATGGAGATGGAAAAAACATTAAATCAATATGATTTTTGCCAGGACCACAGAAAAATTTTGTTATATCGACGTTCACTCTACGGAGGTTCTACTATATCAGATACAAAAAGAATTTTGAAAATCGGTTAACAAATAAAGTTAAGGACCAGGAGGCAACAATTCTTGAACAATGCTCGTATAATGTACAAGGCGAGACCAGAAAGTTCAGTGAAAGACTCAGAAAAACAAACTGGGACAGGTATTTCAGAGATGATATTTTACTTTCCCTCAAAGTAAGCCCCAATGGTCACAATACAGTTTTGACATTATTTGTACAATTGTTGCATGGCATGTGAAAAATCCTCTTTCTGTATAAAATTAACCACTGTTAAGAAAACTGTTTCCCAAGCATCTTTTTCACTTTAACTCTTTGTAATTTACGTCACGTCGTCACATTCTTGTTTTTTTTTTTTTTTTTTTTTTT
>JAHWFO010092366.1:75964-96960 GCA_023313115.1 Rhysida immarginata
TGCTTTCGTAAATCATTTAAATAGTTTTTTCCCCACAGTACAGTTTACCTTTGAAGTGAAAAAAGACCATAAACTGCCTTTCCTCGACATCACAATCATCAGGAATCTAGATCACCTGGAATTCGAAGTCTATTGGAAACCTTCTAACAGCCTTAATTACATCACCAGCGACTCGAGCCACCCCTGGAACCAGAAGAGGTCCACTTTCATTTCCATGTTGGACAGAGCCATCAATATCCCACTTAACCAAGAACGTTTCAATCAAGAAATTTCCCTCATTCAGGATATTGCAACGAAGAATGGTTACAGCAGACGCACTATCACAGACCTACTCAGGAAAAGACAGTTCAAAAAATTTATACAGGATATCACCACCATGGAAAAAACCAAGAGAAAGGGAAGAACCATCTCATTACCGTTTAATAAGCAACTAATCAGAGGTCTCGACACAGTTTTTAAGTCTTTTGATCTTTCTATTTCTTATAGTAATCCAAACCAAGCCAAGGACATTTTCCCCAACCCGAAAGACAAAATACCGCCACTGCTCAGATCAGGAATCTATGAAATAAAGTGTGCATAATGCCCCATGGTTTACAAAGGGCAAACGTTGCAAAACATTGAAACCAGATTTAATGAGCATATAAGACACACGAAGTATGGGAGAAGCAACCAGTCCTCCGTAGCAAAACATTCAATCGACACAGGCCATGATTTTCCTATCAACAATGTACATCTGATAAAATCAATAAGTAAAAAACACCTGCTGGATGCTTTTGAAAGCATTGCTATCCAACAATCGGATAGAAATTCAATACTTAACCTAGATAGGGCCCGATTAGCGACTCCCCTCTAATTCGATGGTTGACCCAAGTTACCAATCAGAGAAAATGATTTTTCATGTTTTTTCTTTTATTGGTTGTTGTTCCTTATATGTACTGAGCTGTTTCCAGACACAGGCAGTTCTCTCAGTTTCTGTGAGGTGCTCCTGGGCTGCTGAATGATGGAAGTAATTGCTTCCGAAAAGTACTTCCTGTATCAGGTTGTATATTTTCAATCTATAAACATTGTGGTGAAAGAGTTTTTTATTAGTTTTAAGTTTTGCATTACAATTATCCACATTTGTCTTTTTTATTATCAATATACATTGCATTAATTTGCTTTTTTACTCAATTTCCCACCCACTTTTCCATCACCAAAAGTTAACTTGAGGAAGGGGGGGGATTTCAAACTAACTTCGATCTGATGAATTTCAAATGAAAATTAGCATATAATATTTAATATACTGGCATATTACAGTATATTATGTAGTATATAGGATATATAGCACATTAATTCCCCCTTTTTTTTCTCTCAATTTTTCCTCCCCAAAAACAAAATGGCGACGCCATTGGGGGAAAAAATCACTAGATCACTTTTTATTTATTATAATTTCTCTTGCTGCCGTTTATTGATAATAATTGAACAATATAGGCATGACATTAAATAAATTAGTAACAATAACGGTGAAAAGTGAAATAAATTTTCGATCAGTAAAATTTTTAACAGCCACTGTTTTATCTTCTGAAATTGTCCAAAAACGTTTTCTAAAGTTCAAATGATAATTTATTACAGTAATATATTCTGCATCAAAAAAACTGAACATTCAATAAAAGTACACATAATCTACCATAGCTGTATCGTTTTTGTCTTCTTAAAAATTAAATAACCTTTTATTATTTAATTATAAACTTTTTTTTATTATAAACTCCCATCTGTACTGTATTAAGGCACGTTTTGAAGAATCAGGCAATAATGAATCAGATTTTGAAGTTTTTTAATTGTATACATCCAGGTTATTAAAAAAAAATAGAGATTTTTTTCCTGTACATTCTTGCATATTTTATTTCTCCTAAGTTAGCGACGATTAAAAAAATGGGGATCGCAATATACAAGAGGGTAAAATTTTTACTGGTTTTTTGGCCTCTAAAAATAGAATTGCATTATACAAGAGATTGCATTATAATAGAATATTTATGGTATAATTGCGTAATAGTTTTGGATTTATGTTTAGGTGCTATTAATATATATTATTGAGCTGGATTTTTTTTTTTTTTGCAGTAATTTCTCTGTCTTTTTCATTGGATAAGGTGTTTTTCTTAATTATTGGTTTAAAATCATTTCAAATGGCTTTTAAGTTAAATCATGTGTAGCACTAATTATAGTAAAAGCATTTTAAGATATTCTTAAGTTCCTCCTTTTGTCTTGAAATGTATCTTATTTTAAATTTTTTCATGTATATAGGGTGGACTATTTGGTGGAAACAAATCAACTTTCGGTAGCACGACAACTACAACGTCAACATTTCCTTTTGGACCAAGTGTTAATACAAGCACAGGGACATCACTCTTCTCAAATAAAACTAATACTGGCTTTGGAAGTGGGGCCCCATTTGCCAATACAAGTGCTGGATTTGGTAAAATTTTGTTACTTTGAAATCTTAACTAAGATCATTGAAATGATGAACAAAAAAAAAAAAATCTTGTATCTGAAATGGAGCTATGCAAAACAGTTTTTTTAAGATGCATTAATTCACCAAAAGTTATTCTTTCAAATTTCACTGAGTGCCATTGTAGCTTTTGAAACTTCAAGGTGAAAAGGAAATTTCTTCCAAGAATGCAGAATGGTCTTGTTTCACAAATCAATGATCTTGCTGGATTTTTCAAATTTATGGGAATAAGAGGTTGCATGTTTTCTTATACAGACACAGATCTACAGTAGTATTTCTCATTTCCTGGCCTTCAGCTTATCCTGGGACAGACTTAATTCTATCATAAATTAGAAAAACTTGAATGTAATTATTGTTAATTTATTATATTCTGTAAGTTTTGCAATTTCCATGATGGGCAAAATAATATTTCTGTGAAGAATAAGTCTAAGAAAATTTATTTTTAAGCTACAAAATATTGTCGCAAATCAAAAAAATTACTTTGTCTTATAGAAAACTATAATGAGCACAATGAAAAAACAACTTCGAATTGATTCAAAAATTTAAAGAAAAAATTTACTATGTATATTTTGTATATCGTCTATCTCTCACTCCAAAATAATCAAAAATTTCAGGAGTGCTGCCGAAAATGTGAGTTGTCATTTTTTTTTTTTTTTTTTTTTTTTTTTATTTTTTTTATAAAGCAAACTAGATATGTTTGCTGGATTTTACCTTCACTTTGTAAAAAGATGGTTAACTTTTCCCTAATAGCACAAAATTACACATTAAATATTAGTTTCTCCTTCCTAAATAGACATTTACAAAAACTTGCTGTTACAAATAAAGCTTTCAAAGCAGGGCATTTTATTCAAGTACAAGGGATGTTCAAATTTGACCTGAACTTTAATTTTTATAACTACAAAACGCACGTACGCACACACACACACACTAGTTATTTCTTAAAGAACTCTCCTTGCTTCTCTACACATGTTTTCCAGCGTTCTGGGAGCATCTTGATACTGGTTCTGTAGAAATCTTCAGGCTGATGTTAAAACCACATCAGGACAGCCTTTTTCACTTCCTCATTGGAGCCAAACCTCTGCTCTCCCAAGAACTTTCAATGGTACAAAAAAGTGATATTCGCAAGGGAAGAGATCTGGGCAGTATGGAGGATGTGGTAAGGTGTTCATTTGAATTCCGTCAGTTTGGTTGTGTGTGGTTGTCTTGCAGAAAGCAAACACCACTGGTAAGGAGTCCTGGTCGCTTTTTCTTTAGCGCCGGCTTAAGGGACATCTTTAAAATGTTACAGTAGTACGCTGCATTTATGGTTCGATGTTCTTTTAGAAAATTGACATTAATGATACCCTTAATGTCCTAGAATACAGTCGCCATCACTTTCGTTGCTGACTGTATCATCTTGAATTTCTTGGCTTGTGGTGAGTCAGTGTGTCTCCACTCCATGCTCGCACGCTTGCTTTCAGGAGTACGAGGTCTGTTCAAAAAATACGTAGACTGTTTGAATAGCGCGGGCCCTGTTGGTCCCAATCAAAATCGCTTGGTGTCGCCATCTTCTGACAGATCCGCTGATTACAAGGCAGTTTTTTGATTGCAAATATCAGTATTGGTTGATTAGCTACGCGGTTGTTTGTGAAGTGTGTTTTTTTCGTTTGGCGGATTTTAGAATGAGTGACTTGAACGAGCAAAGAGTTGCTGTGAAATTTTGTGTTAAAATCGGAAATACTGCCACTGAAACTGCGGAAAAGGCCAGAAATGTGGACGAGTGGTGACTGGTTGTTTCATCACGACAACGCTCCAGCCCATTCAGCCCTCAGAACTCGAGAGTTTTTGGCCAAACACTCGATCACTGTTCTTCCTCACCCACCCTACTCACCTGACCTCGCTCCTTGTGACTTCTTCTTGTTTCCCAAACTCAAAAGACCTTTGAAAGGAAGGAGATTTGAGACGATTCCCGACATAAAGGCAAATGCAACGAAGGCGCTGAAGGACATCACAAAAGAAGCGTTCCAGGACTGTTTCCAAAAGTGGAAACACCGTTGGGGTAAGTGTGTGCGTCAGGGAGGAGAGTACTTTGAAGGGGGCCCAGATGTGTAACTTCTGAATAAAGTATATTTTGTTTTATGACGTCAGTCTACGTATTTTTTGAACAGACTTCGTATGTTGACGAATCCATGTCTCGTCGGTGGCCATATCACGCCTTAGTAAGCTGTCATCTTTCCTATCATATCGCTGCAGCAGCATGGAACAGATTTCCACCTGGGTGGTTTTTGCGATCCTCAGAGATTTGCTTAGGGACCCATCTGGCACAGATCTTGTTGAATTTCAGCTTATCGTGGATGATGGTCTCCACACTGCCAGTGTTGTTATTCATTATTGATGCCAATTCTCGGACAACAATCCACCTATTGTCCCTTATCAGCTTATTTGTTTGTGCATTGATGCCGTCATTGACAGCAGTTGCTGACTTTGCCTTATGAGGTTCATTGCCGATGGATTCTCATCCTCCTTCAAACTTTTGGCACCAAGCAAAGACGGATGATCAAGACAAACATGACTAGGTGAACTGTCTTTGAAGACTCTGATAAATTTCAGATGCTCTTGTGCCACCCACGTGCGGGGGTGGGGCTGACATGCAGCCCTAAGACTAGTCCGAATCCCGTACGGCAAGGCAAGGGAGGGTGGAACTCGTGCAGGCGGTGGAAAGAAGATAGGCGGTGTGTTTAAAGATTAACGAACTTTAATTAATTATAAAACATATCTGAACAAAGCATCATCAGCAAACTTATGAACATAATCTACATAATCAGTCAACAGAATCAGGGGCCCCCTTAAAACTCGAACGAAATGTCAACAGAATTAATCATAAATTAACAAACGAAGAAATACAATAACAATGCATATAACAAATAATACATGTTGACGTTTGGCATCTTGCCAGCACAAGCGTTCAATCCCTAAGGAGCGCTAAGCCAACTCCACCAACGGACTGTTTGCAGCAGGTTCGGTCATAAACACCACATGGGTGCGTTTGGAACCATAGGCTTCAGTCGACACAGGAGAGCGCCATGTACCCCTTTTACTAATACACTTTGTCAATCCTAATTGCTCATAATGTGTTAACTAACTCGGGATTGTAAAATGACGGGGAGAGATACTGTGACCCCTTAATACAACAATTGTTAAGCAACTCTTACTTGTACACTAGCAGCGCAAAACTCGACCACTGTGGTTCAAACGCCCTTCAGACATATGTGAGGAAGTGACAACTTGTATTTAAAACAAATATTACACGCCCACTCCAATTACACATCTTCCAACACCGGCGCTAGGGATCGCTTGTGCGGGCTCAGCATTACAAGAGTAGTCTTGCATATAAGACAAATTACCCTCTTATAAGTCCTAACACAAGCACTATATGACTATTTACACTTATTCAAAACGTTCTGAATACATTGGCATAATATTATTTAATACTTCATGAGAAATTGTGACATACTCAGAATTGTACTTTAAAACGAGCGTCCACCTCACACCAGGTGGAACGTAATTTTCGCTCAATGAACAAACGGGGTTTTTAGACCCGACTGAGAATGTGAATGTCAGCGACGCATTCAAAAAAAACTACAGCACTATTTGAGTAGGACTCCTATATAAATATCTTTGGGTCAAAAATAAGGAATGATCTCGCCTATCTCCGTTGATAAGATGTTTTCTCAACTTCAGCGGAGCGGCACAAATATCTTTCGAACAGAAGAACATCGAATGCATTCCACGCCATGAGCGCAAGACCCATTTCGGTCAATAGCGTTTGCATAACTTTACATCCACGACTAATTTCCATTAACGCTCAGGAAAATCTCCTACTGTAAATTAGTAGAGGTCGGCCGTACTGTTAATTAATCTCACAAGTTTAAAAACGTTATTTATAAGGGAACGGAGGGCAAAACGCCATTTGCGAAACACGCCATTGTACGCTTTTTGTTACTGACCCTCTCTCTCCGCAATTTTTCCACAGCGGACTTGGAATGCTACTCTTCTCCCGAACAACAACAACAACAACAGAAGCAAAAAAAAAATGAATATATAGCAGTTTTCCCACGCATTTCTCCCCGCTATAACAAAGCCCGACAACAAAATCATTGAGGACATTGTTGCTGCGAAGGGAAATTCTTCAGCTGCTCCCAACAATTACGCTATACGCGATTCTTAACACATCATAACAAAATAAACATTATACAATGACAAGCAGCTTATTACAACGACGATACGCACATTACCAAATTCCACTAACCTGTCTAATAAATAAACATTTCACACATTAATAGTCACACACTAGGTACATCATGACATACACACAGAACAGGAACACCTCCCCCAACAATCACACACACTGACCCACAGTCACACTTTCACACCTTCATTGTAGAGAAACTTGATTATTCGTTTTTCCACTTTGGTCGACATATCGCTGTCTGGCATTTTGTTTAAACAAACAATCTGTTGTCATGACAACCAGGTGAGTGGTGCTTCATTTGCATGACAGGTGGTTGTTGCATCCCATCAATGAAACTTTAGATTTTTTCAACAATTAAATTTACAAAAAATAAAGTCTAACAAGGGAACCCCACATAGCTTTTTTTTTGCACGCAAGCACACCGTGGAAGCAATAGCGTTGCGCGGCAGCAGATCACTCCAGAAGTGCTCAGAGTTCAACTAACATGGCAGTAATTGGGGGACGCAAAATCGTTAGCGGCGATTGCCAAAGAATTGCAGTTAGAGCACTGTTATTAAACATAAAACCTTAATTTTGCTATAGAATTATTCATCTGGATATAATTTATAAGATAAGGTAAGCATCCATGAATATTATTTTTATTTAAAATTATAAAGCACCGCGATACATACCCACTCACCAACGCAACATATTACTCGATGTTGCACATGAAGCCAGGCCCGTGTTTGATTACCGAATTACTTAATAAAATGAAATAATAAATTAAGGAAATGTTTATTAATTATTATACACTTTTATTCTGGAGGGCAATTAGTTAATTGTAATCTATTTTTGAAAACTTGAGAAGCCATTCAATTGTCATCTGCTGCTGTCTACCTCCATTGATTTCATGTGAAATGGATTCGGGCTTATTGCTGGTAGTGAAGAAAGAAGTTCCGTTAAGCGTATTATTATACACACCACTTTAACATTGCAGTCCTTGTATGGCTGTGTGTGTTCAAATTTTTTCGTCTTTGCGGTTTATTTTGAAAGAAACAAAATTTCGCACTTTCTTATTTTGCAAGGATCTGTAGTAGCTTCAGATAAGTAACATATTTCAATTTGGTGAAAATCTGTGACATACATGTTCGAGGGATTCCCTTGTAAGTCAAACTTGCACTTTCCTCGTACAAGGCTTCAATAGAATAAAAATCTCAATCACAATATTAGGCATTATTTTTATTAAACCTCCATCATATTAGGAAAAGAAAGCACCAAAACCATTTTATAATAAATTTTTGTGTTAACATGTTAATTACAATGATACATTGCAGTGAATCTAATACTGTAATTCTCTCTGTCTGTCTGAAGACAACTTAGAAAGTTACAACAATCCATCCGAAGCCAGGGATTGTTGTGGTAAGAATACACAGTCATTGTTATTAATTAAATAAATAAACTGAAGATAAAATTTTTATTATAATTTTAAAATAATAATGTAACAACAAGAGCAGTGTTCTCCCCAGAAAATTTTATCAAGTGGGTGGAAAGATAAAATAGCTGGGTGGGCAAAAATTAAAAACAAATAAAATATTATGCAGTGGTGTGCATTTTTTTGAGTATTCAGCCGGGCGGTCATCAAAATCAGCTGGGCGGCGTGCCCGTTCAAAAGGGCCTGGGGAGAACCCTGAACAGGGAATACCCCACCAGATAGACCTGAGGGAAAGGCCCAGTGTTGCCCCCAACAGGCCTAAGCCCAAAACAGGGTTATTGGGAAAACATATAGAAAAAAATTAAAAAATAAGACAGGAGTAGCTAAAGAAAAAAACAAAAAACAAGGCAAAGAAACTATCAGAGTCTTACAAAGAAAAAAAAATAGACAATAAATAAATAAATAAATAAATAAATAAATAAATAAATAAATAAATAAAAATAATTAATCAAACAAGAGAAGTTAATAAATAGTTTCTTGAGTGGATCAAGACAGCTAAGACACAGAATAAGGAAACACAGGAGTGACGTTCGCTTCAATTCCTTTGTAATCGTGTGAGGCACTAAAACCAGGCAGCGCTCACAGCGTCAGGGCTGTACTAACGGCGAAGAGTGAGGCATTGCAATATCGCATCAATGTAACGGAACGGTTGGAAACGATTCTGTTAAGGGCTATAAAAAAAAAAAAGCAACAAGGGTTTTGTATGTCGTGGAATATACAAAACACATAATTCTTGTAATAAAACATATATTCTATTTATAAGAATAAAGAGTATATTACATTAAGCAAGGTTTACGCTAATTACGCTAATACTTGTTAGTTGGATGCCATTTTGAAATTGTTTAGCATCCAGGAAGATGCTAAAATTCATTTGGGCACATTGCTTTACTAGTCAGAGCTAAATTGTAAAAGTCCCTGTAGCGACCCGGGGCCCTGTAATAAGATAACTTGAAAGAAAGTTAAATGATGTCAATTTAAGGTCCCTTTGGTACGCCCCTCCACTCTCTGTAACAAGAGCGGAATATCTCCTACACAGATTCGTGCTCGTGGTGTTTCTCCTCGAGTCTTGGAAATTTAAACATATGGCTCAAGTAAGGATACGAATTCTATGTTTATAATAACAATAACAAACAATAACAAACAATTTATTCAATTGGGAGAAAAACTATGAAATAAGGACAATTCCAGATATAACATAATTTCTACTATCATAACCTTCAAATCAACTATTAAGATGGCTCAGAGAGAAAATAGTGAATGAATGAGTGTTTTGTTACCCGAGCTTCGTTGTCGCTCCTTCAATCGTCTCCGGATTGTCTAACGTTCGTTCATGTGGGGTGGTGGGCTGGTCTCCGATGAGGGCTCCGCGTTTAACTGTCTCCTTATCAAAAAAGGATTAATAATACAGTATTCTTTATCTCATGACTGTAACTAATATAATAAAGTGACAGCCGTTCACTAGCTATATAATAAGCTTATTATTCCTAACAGTTAATATTTCTTGACGCGACTGTAATTTAGATGGTATTTCTCTGCATCCACAGATGTCTGCGTCGGCATCTCTCCTCCTGAGGATGTCTGTCTTTCAAGACTGCCCGGACTCGACTCTCTAACTCGACAGTCTTTCTTCACAAGAAGTAAAAATGAGATGATTCTAAGGAATTCTATAACAATGCTGCTAATTGATTAAATTATGGAAAAACTCCACCTATCGATCACTCTTGAATCAAGTGATGCTAAAATGATTCATGGACTTGCAATTCTGTGTGGGACTTTGTTGTGTCTAGAGACTTTATACCTGTGTGGTCCTTGCAATCCAGCTCTTGGCAAATCAATGATTTCATCAGTGAAACCAACCCTTTCCCAATGCTGACTAAGCTTGGTGTAGAATTGTACTTTCCATTTCGTAAACTTCTAATATCTTTTTTATAAAACGGTGGAAGTCTTTATTAACTCATTAAAATGTTTAAGAAGGTGCTAAACATTAACTTCCATAAAACATTAATATTCAATTAATTGATAATAGATTTAATTCGTAAAGCATAATTATATAATTAACTTTAAAAGTTAAAGATTCCTAATAATGACTGTAGTCAATGCGCGTACAACTGTTCTGTTCTTTAAAAGGTAGTTGCTTCAAAACTCCTAAGTTCATTTTAACATTATAACTGAATAACATAATTAATGATAATCTGAAAAATATCTCTTTTAGATAAATTAAAACCTTCTTCCAAGTCAACAACAAGAGACAACTATTAAAAAATAGTTGGAAAAGTCCTTAATTTAAATCAACAACATATACAACTGCTTAGTAAGAGAGACGGGGGTGGGTCTGGTAGTCCCGGAATCCCACATCCCTATGATTGGTGCGTTTTTTAAATCTAATTGGCCAAGGTGTAATATGTGATCTTCGATGTCATATTAGTTTCTTATCGTCATGAAGCAGTGAAAGCACATCAAACTGCCTACCACTACTTACAGCATGGCGTGTAATAAGAGGCCTAGAGTTTTGACAGATTTTTTTCAAAAGAAAAATAATCAAGGAGAAACTGTTAAAAGTCCCAGGCGAATGAACAAATCATCCTATACCAAAAGCAAGCTAAACCACAGCAGAACCGGCTTCGGACCTTAACAAAATAAATTATAAACCAAAATTCCTATTATACAATAACAATTACCATACTTGCCTGAAAATAGGCTGCACTTTTTTTCCAAATTTTATGCCTCTAAAATTAAAGTGCGGCCTATAATCTGAACCTAAGAAATTTGCATCCAGTTATAGGCCCTATTGAGTACAACTAATTACTGGTAGGTTCTTGAGAGTACAGCTCACCTGTATATCGTCGATATTTGCCTAAACATCGCGAAGTAAATCATAAATTAACAAATAATTAAAAATTCACACTACTGTTTAATTGTGTTTTTTAAATACTAAAATCTTGACTTAAATTTAAAAAAAAAAAATCATTAAAAAATATCATTTGTAATATTGTATACTATAAATTATTTCGATATTTAAAAGCCCGATATAAACTACGAAGTGGCAGCCATTTTTTCCCGTGATTCTTTGTGATATGAAACTGTGACTGGGTCAGTGGTCTTTTTTTTTTTTTTTTTTTTTTTTTTAAATCTTGGTGTACCTGTGGTGTTGTGGTTGTAGTCTTATGGTATTTAGGCTATATGCGAGTTCAGTCTGTTGTAGAGTAGGGTGGTCGGATTAAATAGGTGAAATTGGTTGCGTGTGTGTGTTGTTTAATGGAGGGTTCGTTGTAGTCGATCTTTTGTGTGTTGTGAAAATGAGCGTTTGTTTGAAAACAACAGTGAGCTAAATGAGTAAATGCTGTTATAACACAACTCTTATACTAAATAGTTTGAAATAAAAAGGATTTTGCCATAATAGAAAGTTTGATGAATGATATTCATTGGATTCCCTAAATTATCAGGTCCAGGGGAAAGTATTTTCGTTTCTTCACCCTTACTTTTTGAATGTTTACAATCCTCTCGTAGGATGATTAGAATAATGCAAATTTTTTATACATTATAGAGAAATGATTTGTCATTCATTTGCACTTACTTGTCTAAGTGAAAACATTCAATTTTTTTGAAAAAAAACTTCTGAAATGGCACATACATCACCAATAATTCAAGCCTGCCTGTTGTTTGAATTTAAACTTGGCCATAAAGCAGCTGAGGCTGCTTGTAACATTTGTACAGCATTCGGTGATGATTCTGTCAACAACCGGACAACACAGAATTGGTTCAAAAAATTTAGAACCGTTGATGAGTGTCTTGAAGATGAACCACGTACTGGTCGATCGTCAGTCATCAACGATGACGCCCTGAGAGCAGAAATTGAGTTGGATCCAAGTCAGAGTAGTGCAGACCTTTCTTCTAAGTTTGGATGTGAGATGGCCCATAAGAAGTCATCTGCATAAGATTGGAAAAGTGAGAAAATGGATAAATGGGTGCCCCTTGCATTTGTGACTGGAGTCTGTGTGGGGGGGTGGTACTCAGTCATGTGCGCCCTAGTTTAAAAAAAAGGTATATATATTTCCAGTAGCTTGGGAAATATTAGTGTGGGCTGGTTTTAATAGCAATTTTAGTAATAAATGGGGTAAAATGGTATTCCACCTTGTTTATATTAATGAGTGATTTACTGGTTTGTTTATTGCATTGGTGAGCCATAACTCTTAAGCTCGTGTGTGCAAGTTAAATATGGTATAAGAAATTAGCAATAATTACCTTAATTGGTGTAAGTATTGTTGGCTATAATGTTAAGCTATGGAGTCTTGAACAATGTACAATAATAAGTCAAGAACTTGTTTGTTTTGTATTATTGTGGTTCGGAGAAAGGGTGTCAGTCTCTTCCTGTTAAAAAGAATGGCAATTGTTTATTGTTTTTTTTTTTATTATTCCGCTCTTTTGTCGTGGTTGAGATAGGAGGCTCTCTCCTATAACAGCGATATTAGAACGCCGCCATATCGATGAAAAATGTTTTTATCAGGCGTTTTGCGTAACTAATTTACGACGACATTAATTATGACTATATATGATGGCTATTAAATATTGAACAGAGATTTAGCTTATCATTCAGCGGATTTCTCTGTGGGTAGTCGACATAATAATGTGGAATTAATGCATGGCGTCAACGCGTCGTTCGTTCTGGCAAAGGAGCGATCATGCGACAGGCTGCTAAGTTGAGAAGACATCAAGCCATTTAGATGTCATGTGTGGTGAGATCTTTCATGTTTCTTCTGTCCTTTTTCATAATCATCAGGGATTCCCTTATTACTTTGTTTTCTGACACTAAGAGAACGATTCCCATTAAAACGTTGCAATTTGCAGTTGCCGCTGGTTCTAGCGATTAGTGCTGCCGTTCGGTCTGTGCGAAAATAAACAGTTGTAGTAACTTTAATTATAGTTTTTAAGGGATTAATTATGAATAGTTTGTTAGCAGCTAGATAAGAATGCATATTGGTGATATCTGTGTATAATTTAAAAGTAAGAGCGAGTGTTCACTGCTGTTAGGTCTCTGTGAAAAGTTCTAGCGCGTGGTAATACGAGGGAAGTGTGGTGGGCGTCTGCGACGTGAATTAGCTAAATAGTTGGGGTTACAGCCTTTCTGCCCGTGTTTAATTGCTTCGGATAACCACTGCTTAAGAGTGGTTGGGAGCATTAAACAACTACCTAAAAGAGAGGCATGACTCATTCTTTTTCGCTCGTATTACCTAGTGTTTGTAAAGTAGTGCGCTTAAAGAAAGCATAGGTGAAACATTAGCAGTGAGCATCGGCTCGTGATCTGTTTGTAATAATTTGCACTAAAATTGAGTACTGATGTATTCGTGTGCTTAAGATTGAGAAGCGGGAAAATTAACATTTTAGATAATTGCTGATGATACCTTTTTAAGTTTTGGAGTGTGGGAATAAACGCCCTGGGGTTTCTGTAAGTTTAAAGAGTAATAATGAGTTTAGCGTATTTGTTGTTATAAGATTAGTTCGGTTTTGTTTATTGGGGTGTTGAGTTGGACCGCTTTATTATGTTAATTTGTGTAATTATTCATGTTATGAATAAATTGAATTGTAATTATTCATGTTATGAATAAATTGAATTAAGTTTCGACACATTACATGACCTCTGCTTGAATACATTTAGCCTCACACGAGTCCCGAACCCTCGTCCCCCACCACGTCGGAGTTGGCTTTGCCTTGGGTCCTCGAGTAGGCCCCTCCCATGCGCGTGGGTGGTCACACTTTGACTGAAAACAATAAGCATCACTGATTCACACTTCTCTGCTACCGCGTAACAATTCCGACCCATTCTTGATCGAATTCTTACTTGTGATGAAAAATGGGTTTTATATTGTGACATGTCATGTCAGTTGACTGTGCACATATGCCCAGCCAATTAAATTTTAAGATATAATTGTGTGTTGTTCTTTGTATCTGTGTAGTCTTGTCTGGTCAATTGGGTCTGTTTTGGTCATTTGTTTTATTTATTCATTTTAATATACCGGGCGTTTCAAAAATGACCGGTATATTTGAAAAAATCTAAACTGGCAGTGATAGAAATACACCGTGAACTAATTTCGAAAGTTTGTCTGCCTGAAAATTTACTGTTGTCCCAAGCATATTGCAACAAACGGTGTATTTCTATCGTTGCCGGTTTAGTTTTTATTGATTTTTCAAATATACCGGTATACCGGTCATTTTTGAAACACCTGGTATGTATTTCTTTAGTAAGGTTATTATAGCGATCGCTATCGTGCTTTGGTGACACAGCAGCGTTCGCAATTGTTGAAAAGAGCGAGTAGTCTTGGAGTATGTCTAAGACGAGAATATTGTCTCTTAATGGGTCATTGTCGTTAATCTATCAAAGTTTTTGCTTTCGACAATGTGTAGTTATGATTTTAAGTTGTTTTTTTTTTTTTTTTTTTTGATGCGAGCGTGTTGCTATTCGGAGCAGTTGTTAGAAGCCGGTTTGTTTTTTTTTTTGTTGTTGTTTGCGCTGATCGAACATTTGCCCCAGTGGATCTGATTATTGGATTGTTAATCATTTACCGCATTAGTAGTAAATTAATGTTGATTTAAGAAGTACATGAAACGCTGTTTTAATATCAGCATAGTTTTTTCTTTTTGCTGCGTTGCAAGTGAACACTTGCCTTGTGTCTTTGATGGCGTATGGCGCTCTGTGTTCGGCCGCCATACCTCGCCAGCTCCGTCGTTTGCGATCGGCGTCAGCCTGATGTTTCTTCACGAGGGCATCAAGTAATAAATCAAGGACAGCAGAAAAAAAGATGACATTCTGGTAAGACCGTTTTAGTTTCGATAATCATCTTAAGAGCCGTAATGAGGCAGCATTCCATGCCTGGATGGTGTGTGTGCCGTATGCCTAGCGAATTAGATCGTCCCACATGGTTGCTCCAGTTTGTAGTGGTGGACTCGTGGTGCGCTTATGCTTAAACTATGGCGAGCGCAGGAACAGTTGTAGTGAATACTGATGCTTGTAAAAAAATTAGAGCAACTGTATCTGTGTTTGTTTTGGATATAGTTCTTAAGTTTAAGCAACACTATATATATTTATACGTTGTTGTGTAGAGGTTTTGGGCGGCCAATCATGGGAGCAGTGGCTTGAACCCAGCCGAGCGCGCAAAGGTGCGGTGAGGTGAGGCCGAGCGAGGTGAGGCAGTCGAGCGTGGATGAGCGGTGCGGTGCATCATGGAATGTCGCTGCGCGCAAGCAGACATTTTTCCCACAACCACCCGCTCTTAGAGCAGTTAGCTCTTTCGGTCTGTCTGCGTTAGTCTATCTCCCCGGAAGGGTTATCGTGGTCCCCCCTTCTGCTTGATAATTAAAGGAACCACAGGGCGTCAGTACGCTGCTTTTACTGGGATATAGGGAGCTGGCTCTAACTGGGAAGCTTAAAATTTAAGCTCCTCTCACCTAGGTTCCTAGGGACACGCAGCTCGAGCTGAGCTTATGAAAAGCGCATTCAGCCGCTGTCTTAGCCACGCTCAGCTGATACTGGTCACCCACTGTTAATAATATGATAATGACATTATTAGATAGGAGTATTAACATGGAAGAGATATGTGTAATGACAGAGATTTTGTGGAAATGTGTTAATGATGATTTTGGAGATATTGTAGAATTTGTCGTTTTATTTTGGTCACCAGTGCACTGAGTGTTTTGAATTAGAGTAATGGATTATTTATCTGATTAGGATAGTGATTTTTAGAGAAATAAAAATTTTATGTTTTGTTATTTAACACGTTTGTCTGTCACTGTTCACCCTCTAATATCCGCTCCGAACCCCTGACTAGCACCCCTCGCCATTAAGCTACACAGTAGTGGGGTCCATTACAGTAGGTGGGAGGGGGCAACATCACAGTATGATAATAACCGATGTTCTTATCAGTTATCAGATGAACCTCTTCGCAAATGAGCCAAGGCAGAACTCCACCCTAGGAAGATTCTCTTCAGTGTTTGGTGGACAACAGCTGGTGTAGTCCATTATGAGCTCCAAAATCCCGGACAAATATCACAACAGACGTGTATGTTGGTTAGCTTCAACATACACATGAAAAATCAAACAAAATCAGCCAGCTCTTGTGAACCATAAGGGTGTTGTTTTTCTTCATGACAATGCACATCCGCATATGGCAAAGCTACCTGGGAAGTGTTACCTCATCCATGATATTCTCCAGATATCGCTCCAACAGATTATCACCTTTTTCAATCTCTCGAGAACCATTTGAGAAACAAGTGCTTCAAGACAGAAGAGGAGCTAAAACATGAACTGCGTGTGTTTGTCAACTGTAAAACTCTTAACTTTTATAAGTGCATCTTTATACAGTGTCACGAAGCAAGATACGACCTGGACAAATGTAACTATCTTTTGAAGAACATGTATGTCGTTAAAGACTGTCAGCCTTATACATGACCTGAAGAAACTAGAATTGAAGAGTATGGGAAAATGGTCTCGTTGGACATTCAGTTTGTACACCAATGTGCCTTTTGGCGAGACGATTGACCTCATTGAGGCCGCGCTCAAGCATAATGGGACGGACCGAGGCACATGTAAGGACCTTATCGATCACTTGCGACCGTTATATTCACAAAACTATTTTGAATTTAAAGGACGTTTTTACTTAATACCGAACGACGTGGCCATGGGCTCCCCAGCCAGTTCCATCATCTGAGATTTTTCTGCAGAATGTGGAGGAACGTTGGATTGACGACATGGTCGACAAGGGGGCAATATCTCTATACAGGAAATATGTGGACAACACATTCATCATCTTCGACATGAGGGTATGCGCAGAAGACACATTGATGACTTGGTTCAATGCTATGCACCCCAAACTGAAGTATATCATGGAAATGGAAACAAACAATGGAATTAATTACCTTGATTTCCAGGTGGAAAGAGGAGTGGATGGTTTGACCTTCTGTGTATACAGAAAGAATTCAATGACTGCCAACATCATCCCATTTGATTCCATGCACCAGAGGACGCATGTGAACGCTGCGATTCGACACGGTTTCTGGAGGGCCATTACTTCCCCATAGACGATAAGGCTCACAAGTACGAGATATCCACAGTGTTTGAATTAGTCAGGATGGGTGACGAGTTCCATACTCCAGGACATAATTCAAGGAAGAATGGAACCAAGTGAAGGACCAGCAACCAAGGGACCAGCAACCAAAGGACTTGGCCACCTTCACATACATTGGACAGAACGTATACCGGATTTCGAGACTTTTCCAGACCCAGGGCCTCGGGCATGGCATTCTGCACGTCCAACAACATAAAGCGGATTTTGAACCCAGCTTGCAAGAACTACGACACAGATGAGTTCCAACATCGCTGTGTGTACCTGCTTCAATATCTGGACTGTGAGGCGGTCTACGTGGGGTCGATGGCCAGCTTGTTCTGGGAGAGGTTCAGGGAACACCACCGAGCCTGGAAAAATGGAGATGGTAAGTTACCTGTGCGGACCATCTCATAAGGGCCGGACATCACATGTTAAACATGCAGCAATGCATGGAGATCATGTGAAGGGATTGGATAAAGGCAGAATTCTTATTAAAGAAGAAATTGAGATTTAGGAGACACTACTGCTGCAGTGATATCAGCCTTAACAGCCAAACCTCCTTTGAAAGGGATAGATTTATCGATTTCCTGATCAGATTGGAAAGCTAACTAAAGGGCAGAAGAGCCCCCCTTAGGTCAGCGCTTTGAGGAACGCTCGACTATGTCCACCATCTCTATTATTATATAAGGTACACACTTACCCGGCTTCAGCTTTGTAATAGGATAGCCTCCGATGATGAAGACATCCGAAATGCATTAGGCATTAAATATTTATTGTTTCCGTATCACTGCTTGAACTCTTTATTTAGATATCATTTGAGTACAAAATTGGTATTGCTGAAGTGCTCAAGTATCCTTTAAGGGCAATTCCTTGGGCTTGTAGTCATGCTGAAGGGACTATCAACAAAACTGCAAAGTTGATGCTAATGAGTCATTTAGAAAAAATGGGTTGCAACAGAGACTCCTGACTTCATTGACATAGTCATAATCGATGGCTTCTTCCTATTGCTTACAATTGGAGATGTGCCTCTAATCATAGGTCAGATTTCTCGTAAATTTCTTCAGATGATGACTAAATATAAAGCGAAGAATATCTATATGGTATTTGACCAGTATTTCAAACCAAGCATTAAGGACGTAGAAAGGCAATGGCAAGAACAATATCTAGGGCATCAAGTTTATCCATTCATAGGCCCGACCAAATCAAACAAACTAACTTTATGAACTGCCTGCAGAGCAATTAATTTAAAGAAAATTTCATTAAATTTGTTATTAACAATTGGCAGAATCCTTCCATATCTGAACTTTACAGAAACAAATTCATCATTGTAAACGATGGAAACGTATGAAAATAACATTACCTCTAGAGCTCTTCTTGACGATTATTCGTATAGTCACGAAGAAGCAGATAAAAGAATACTTTATATCGAAATTCTGATCTTAAAAAATATTATAGTAAGGTCCAATGACACTGATGTGCTCGGAAACTTTCATAAGATTTTACTCGGAAACTTTCATAAGATTCCTGCACAGTCCAGAATTTGGCTTGAAATTGGATTTTTTAATAGCAACACTCTTTGCTATTTAAACGTTATCAGACTTTACGCTGAACTTAGTCAGGATTTGTCTTTGCCCTGCCTGGGTTGCATACCTTCACAGATTGTGATACAACATCTTCTTTTTTCAAAAAAGGAAAAGTTACTCCTTTTAGATAATGGAAAAGAACAATGAATATCCGGAATATTTTAGAAACATTTTACAAGGAATATGACCCAAATTTTATTCCCATAGCTACAGCAGAAAAAATTGGTCTGCTCTATGTACAATCTCGCTAAATGCCAAACAGTTAATGAAGCAAGATATAGAAAATTCGAGATGGCCTGCAAACAAAGACAATTAAATGAGCCTCTTATTAAGAACTTTGTGATTCATTATTAATTCCTCCTTGTCAATCATCACTTCTGTTGCTCTTAAAAAGAAGTATTTTTTAAATGCACGTATGGATGAAGGCCGACAAATCTGACCTGATGCAACCCTCAAATCCGGAAGATCATGGCTAGAAGGTAGGACCTACTGGGCTCTATGAACCTATCTGGTTTAATGGAGATGTTGCTCCACCTGTTGCTATCGACGCAATTGCTGATGATGAACCATCAGGTATGTTGATTAAATTCATTTTATAACTTAATCGTATGTTATGTTTAATTTTATTTAATATATTGTGTACCATGTATTAGATGAAAAAAATGCGGATTCGGAATACCTATTGGATGATGACGAAGATGATGAATAACGAAATTTTCACGATTCTATTCAGCTTAAAATGAATGATTTATTTGCAGTATCTTATTATACAATATCATAGTTGTATTACAAAGCTGTTTTGTATGAAATTCTGATTATATAAAGTTTTTTTGTCTTTTTAAATAACAAAATGGCTACTATGGACAATGGTACTGCACCAGTGGTTGACCCCCACAGGCAAACATTGCCCAAATACAGGGTTAATGAGGAGAAGATAGAGAAATGTGTAAGAATGTAAGAAAAGAGAGAAAAAGAAAACTGATTGACTCAACTAAAAAAAAAATTACGGAGATATCATTACTATTAAACTTGAAACCATTTTGGCTCTTTAAGTCGCAGTGTAATTCTATAAAATCTGGTAGACAGTGAGACAGTGATAAACCAGAGCAGTTAGTAATACTAGCGGTAGATAAGCCAATACTCTCCAAGAAAAATGGAGCCTCGAAATTACCACTAAGAATATTAGTTAAAAATCGTTGAATAGCAATATCAGCTATAAGTCTTAGAGAGAAAGAAATCAAATTACCTGTATTAGATGAGGAAGAATGCGGTAATGAATTAATGATGTTGTGACATGATGTCAGTGTTCGCTGTTGTGTTGGGGTCGTGTCATGGGCGTTGTTCGTTTGTTGGGCGTCCTGTGTCGTTGTATGTGTGCTTGAGGTGTATTGGGGGTATTTTGTTACCTTGTTGCTTTGCTTATGAGCATTATTTATTGAATAGATTTTTAAGAATTAGTAGTTATTTGTTTTCATTTACTTATTTATTGTTTGGCGCTTATCTGTTGCATCTGTGTTTTTTTTTTTGTGGTTTCCCGCGATGCAACAATGAATAAATATGATTCTTGGCTGTCATTGTTGCAGCGCGATTTTCTGGGAACTGATGCTGAAATTCGGTGTGTGCTATTTTGAATGATGATAATTATGAGATTCATCTCCTGAAGTGAGACTTATATTTTCACCTATTGTGAGTGATCAAGGACCAGAGAGGTTCTTTTCCGTTTGGCACCATGGTTAGTGGCAGTGTTGTTTTGGGTTTTACATATTAATGTTTATTACGAATCGGCTTATTAATTCTGAATTTTCATCTTGCCTTTCTATGCGTCTGCTAATTTTCCAAGATGTCCATCGGTGTTCCAGTGAAATCCGGTTGATTGTATGTTATAATTGAACCACGTCTGGGAACCTTAGAGAATCGATTTCTGTTCTGGTGAGAGATTGTCTTTTGTCTGTCTTGCCGGCAAGGCATCCTAATCTCCCGATTAGTTTTTGTGGATCGTTGATTTTGCCTGCTGAAAGCTGTTTCTCCAGACAGTCAACGGGATTTCGAACAGTTGTTCCGTATCAGTGTTCGAATTGTCAGATTAAAGGATGTGCTAGAGCTGGTGTGAGCAGTGTTTATGTGACCAGTC
>JAHWFO010092366.1:111960-181447 GCA_023313115.1 Rhysida immarginata
CCAACAGTTCGTCTAATTAATCTCATTTGTTCTCTTGTTTGTCAGCCCAAAAGGTACCCACAATGAAAATTCACACCCACACGCGGCAGGAGCGGGTTGTTTTGACTTGCGCGGGGAGGTGTTACAGGGACAAGGAGTAGACGCGAGTTTCGTGAAGAATATTCATTTTAATTCTTTATAAACAAGTAAATATACATATAATCAACTAAAGTAATCCGGGGCCCCGAGATAAAATAATCAACTAACATTAGACTTTAAAACAATTGTTTTCTAAATTAGACTTAAAAAATCCATAAAACGGTAAAAACAACTCAGTGGTCCATTCCGATGCTCGTTTAAATGCATATACTGGCGCATGAGCTGTCGTAGGGGGTCAGATACTTAAGCACAATCAGCCAAAAGACACACAATTGTGAGGGCTGACAACTACCACAACTTGGCTAAACCTCATAGACAGTGGACCGAATAGGCCAGGGAAAAACCATAGGAAGGCGTCATGCTTTCCTTTGCTATGTTCCCACCTCAACGTTTTGCAACCACGCAGCACTGCAGGCTTGGGAGACTAGGGCAGAGAGCAGTAACCCCTATCATCGAAACTCTAGACACTTCAACTCCATTTTGAACACCACAACTTTCCCTCCTATTTGCCTCCACTAGTCCCAATTAGCACACACTTCAATTGTCAGACTTCGTGAATGGACTGATTATGTACGAGGTGCATTCAAGTTCTAAGGCCTCCGATTTTTTTTCTAATTAACTACTCACCCGAAATCGATGAAACTGGCGTTACTTCTCGACGTAATCGCCCTGCAGACGTACACATTTTTCACAACGCTGACGCCATGATTCCATGGCAGCGGCGAAGGCTTCTTTAGGAGTCTGTTTTGACCACTGGAAAATCGCTGAGGCAATAGCAGCACGGCTGGTGAATGTGCGGCCACGGAGAGTGTCTTTCATTGTTGGAAAAAGCCAAAAGTCACTACGAGCCAGATCAGGTGAGTAGGGAGCATGAGGAATCACTTGAAAGTTGTTATCACGAAGAAACTGTTGCGTAACATTAGCTCGATGTGCGGGTGCGTTGTCTTGGTGAAACAGCACACGCGCAGCCCTTCCCGGATGTTTTTGTTGCAGTGCAGGAAGGAATTTGTTCTTCAAAACATTTTCGTAGGATGCACCTGTTACCGTGGTGCCCTTTGGAACGCAATGGGTAAGGATTACGCCCTCGCTGTCCCAGAACATGGACACCATCATTTTTTCAGCAATGGCAGTTACCCGAAATTTTTTTGGTGGCGGTGAATCTGTGTGCTTCCATTGAGCTGACTGGCGCTTTGTTTCTGGATTGAAAAATGGTATCCACGTCTCATCCATTGTCACAACCGACGAAAAGAAAGTCCCATTCATGCTGTCGCTGCTCATCAACATTGCTTGGCAACATGCCACACGGGCAGCCTTGTGGTCGTCCGTCAGCATTCGTGGCACCCACCTGGATGACACTTTTCGCATTTTCAGGTCGTCATGCAGGATTGTGTGCACAGAACCCACACAAATGCCAACTCTGGAGGCGATCTGTTCAACAGTCATTCGGCGATCCCCCAAAACAATTCTCTCCACTTTCTCGATCATGTCGTCAGACCGGCTTGTGCGAGCCCGAGGTTGTTTCGGTTTGTTGTCACACGATGTTCTGCCTTCATTAAACTGTCGCACCCAAGAACGCACTTTCGACACATCCATAACTCCATCACCACATGTCTCCTTCAACTGTCGATGAATTTCAATTGGTTTCACACCACGCAAATTCAGAAAACGAATGATTGCACGCTGTTCAAGTAAGGAAAACGTCGCCATTTTAAGTATCTAAAACAGTTCTCATTCTCGCCGCTGGCGGTAAAATTCCATCTGCCATACGGTGCTGCCATCTCTGGGATGTATTGACAATGAACGCGGCCTCATTTTAAAACAATGCGCATGTTTCTATCTCTTTCCAATCCGGAGAAAAAAAATCGGAGGCCTTAGAACTTGAATGCACCTCGTATAACCAGCAAAGTCTGTCCCGATATTTTCTATACAGGGTGTTTTTGAATTGAGTACAGTTTTTTTGGAAGATGATAGAAGAGGTCCTTAGAAGTATTTTTTGTCATATGAACACGGGGTCCCCGCAGCTCCGTTTACTTACAATACTGCATTGAACAATCAAATGACACTGGGACGCAGTGTGCGTTGGTGGGCCTAGATTATTTTATTTTTAACAATTAACACAAGCAATCTACTGTATGACTTTTACAGTAATTGTTCGAAATGACTGCCATGGTACCAGCAGCTCTGAGACACAGATGCACGTCTGCATAATTATTCCATGTAAAAGATTCATACTGTTTGTTTAACTTTACACATGTAAAAAGTACATCAAGTGAACTTTACCTACTGCTTTCTCAGAATGCGATTAGTTCATTTACATATGGACTAATCGTATTTTACAAAGGGGTTGGATACCATGGAATCTCCTTGACGAAGTTTGTCCTAAGGCTTTTCAACAAACAAGCATGTGCACCTTGAAATTTCTTTGCAAGCAGTTACTTTTAAAGTTATTACTGTAGATTGCTTGTGTTAATTGTTAAAAATAAAATAATCTAGGCCTACCAACACACACTGCGTCCCGGTGTCATTTGATTGTTCAATGCAGTATTGTAAGTAAACAGAGTTGTGGGGACCCCATGTTCATATGACAAAAAATACTTCTAAGGACCTCTTCTATCATCTCCCAAAAAATCTGTACTCAATTCAAAAACACCCTGTATAAGGAGGCTCTACAGACAGCCTCATGTGCTCAGCTCCGCTTTACAAGACCCCCAGGCAGTTGGCCGGGAAGAATTGGAGAACGTTTGCGAGCATAGACTAACATAAACTTTTAGTGTAACGAATGCAAAAGTAAAAACTGAATCAACACAAAGTTGCGTCGGGCTTTCGAGCCACACACATGGAAAGACTATCTGTGGAATGCTTAAAAAAACATCAGTTGCTTAGCGCGTGTCCTATTCACGACAACACTAATAAATGCATTCACTTGTATGAGTTTTCAAATGAGACGGTCAACATCGGGCAGATAAACTATTTCTGTTCCGTTTTATCTTGAGCCGCACTTCTCCGTAATCATACCGATTACTTCCGAAGGAAAACAAAACGTATAAAAGGAAAGATTTCACCGTTCTTCGTGTAATAACACCGCCGTGTTCTCAACTTGGGCGTAGATTTTCGTTTACTCGCCAGTTAACAAAAGAACGACGAACTTAGTATTCCACACACAATGATCACCAACTTTCGCTAAAGAATCGGGCCAAAGCCTCTAAATTCCAGGACTGGCATATTCATTTTGTGCTTCCATTCATTGGAAACAGTTAATTGAATAATTACACCCGTTTTTCCTGAAAACTTAGACAAAAAAATATGTCTTCTCCTGGAACATCGTTACTCACGGGGCGGTAGAACGATATGCTCTTTTGCCGCTTGCCTGCACGACAACGAGCAACAAAAGATCGCTCACTCACAGCAACGACCCTCACCCTCCGGCTTTGTTGTCGTCTCAGATACCTAGAAAAACTGCAACAACAATGCTCAATTAAGATCATACAAGCCATTGTTGTAGCCTCCCTAGGATTAAAAAGAAAATAATTGCCAAACAATCTGACCAGCGTTGCCAATTTAGTAGATTTCATGGCCGACGTTTCAATTGTTGTGCATTGTTTAACTTTTATTATAACAATGTACAGCAATTGAAACGTCGGCCATGAAATCTACTAAATTGGCAACCCTGAATCTGACACTAAAATTTCTTAACCAAAAAAAAAAAACCGAACTGTTTTAAAATTACATAAATAAACTCATTGCAAATAAACTCTTCCATACGGCCACGAATAACCACACACATGCCACGACCCCTTCCATAATATTTACTCAAAACAGATCCCGAAAAAAAAAAATAATAATAATTTGCACCACACTCAAAACTGCAGAAAAACACTGAATTCCCAACACTAAAAAACACACAAAGGCCTACTAAAAGAGAGAGAGAGGGGGGAAAAAAAGCCTTTTCAGTAATACAAAATATCGTTTTTTATAAGATGGATTTCTTAAGAGAATTTTGTGTAATACTCGCGTCATAATTTTTCTTGAAAATGTTCATCCCATTGTTAAAACTTTCATCTGCTGTATTTCGTCTTTTGTCTACTGACAGAATGTCTGTGGATCAGTGAAAAGAGAATGCACAAAAGAGAAGGCACCCCCTGAGGGTTGTCATCAAGGTGAATGTGATTTTTTCTGGGTCATGGGGAAATGAGAGAAGGGTTACAACCTGTCATGATCTTAGGCCCATTTCACACTCATGCAGACGCTCCGCATGGAGAGGAAGTCTTATTGTAACAGTGGGTGCTTTCTGTTAACTATAATATCTTCACTCTCATGTTCAATAATGTATTTGGATCCTCATGTTCAACATTTTTTTTACTTAATGTTCTTTAAGATGTTCTGAATGAGTGTCTTTGTATCAATGTCAGTTCTTTCAGATCTTCTGTTTTCAATGAATGTCAATGTCAGTTAACAATTTTTCATGTACTGTATCTCCTCATTTGAAGACTTTTCTTCTAATAAAGATATGTGTTTTATAAATTCAACACCGATGCATTCTGCAATATTTATTGGAAGCCTAACATGTTTGTATGCCTAACAGGGTTATGGGCCTGCAGTGCAAATATGTTTCCAAGTCTTTAGAAGAGAGTGTCTATTGCAGAGAAGATCTCAAGTATAAGAAGTTTAAAATAAACAAGTGAAATTATTGGATTTCATTTTACTGTAATTAAAAAGGTGTATATACTGAATGCTAACAATTACCATACATGGATCAATGATGTGAAAGTTATTTTAATGGATAGAGGCTGTTGGGGATTTATAAATGAAAAAGAGGTGGAGCCTGATGCAACAGCAAGCTCTAAAGAAAAGAAGGAATATAATATGAGAAAAGATAGAGCTTACTCAACAATCTATTTAAGTGTAGACAAGTAATATAGAACATTGATTTCTGACACAGATGATGCTGCTGCTAAAGCTTGGAGAAAACTGAAGGAACACTTCAAGCCAGACTCCCGAGCACGAATTATACAATTATTAGATTCATTTTTTAATTGTAGAATAGATCAAGGAGAAGATGTTGGTCTCTATGCCGCTCGTCTGAAAAAAAATTATGAATGAGTTGAAAGAAGCAGGACACCTGCTAGAGGACTTATATCAGAGCTTTCAACTGATAAGGTATTTGGCAGAAGAAAGCAGGGTGAAGCAATGTGCTATTGACTTACGAAAAGAGCATCATGCATACAAGGTAAAAACTACTATACAGAAAAAACGAGATGTTGCCAAATCACCTAAGTTGATGAAAAATAAGTGTAAATTAGGACGATGTTTTAAATGTCAGAAATTTGGTCATCTAGCTTCCCCATGTAAAGTAGATAAGACTTTTGTGGAAAAGACATTTGATAAATCATTTTTAACTGAAGCCTTTATTAATCAGGAAAATTATGTAAATGATAAAGAATCTTGGGTCTTTGACACTACCGCGTCTACCCAATTTTGTAACAACCGTAAGTTGTTTAGTTCCTATGAAGTGGTCAGTAACACAAATATGTCTTTGGCTATAGGTGAAATAACTAGTTCCATTGAAGGTGTGGGAACTATAGAATTCAGTTTTGTAACTGATGGGGTAAGGCAAGATATTACTTTGAATAATGTTATGTACAGCCCTAAGCTTAGACGAAATTTAGTATCAGGTCCATGTCTAGACAAAGGAGGAGCTAAATTTATGGGTCACAATGGAAAAATTACTGTAAATAGCAGGTGTGGACATAAATTATTTTATGCATTTAAATGGTCTTTTTTATTGTAAACCTAATTTTTATAATATAAATGAGACAACTGAAACACCTATAGGATTAACGACCTCACAAGAAGGCCTAGAAATATGGCATCAACGCTTTTGCCATATAAATAGCAAATATGTAGTCAATACAAGTCAACAAGACTGTGTTAGAGGGTTACCTAGTTTTAAGAACACACATTTAGATTGTGAATCTTGTAAGATTGCAAAGACCAGGCGTAGGTCATTTAAGTCAATTTCTGAAATTAAGTCAGATAAACCATTACAGCTTATCCATATGGACGTTTGTGGTCCTCTTCCTTGTGTTTCAAAAGGTGGATGTAGATATTTTCTAACTATTGTTGATGATTACTCTAGGAAAGTGACTGTATACCCCTTAAAGAAAAAGTCAGATGTTTTTACATGCTTTACTAGATATCAGACTCGAGCTGAAAGATTTTTAAATTTAAAAGTGATGAATATTAGAATGGACAATGGGATGGAATTTATACATGATACTTTCAGTAAATTTTTAGATGAACAGGGAATACATGCTGATAGGACAAACACCTATACACCCGAACAAAATTGGGTTAGTGAACGTTTTAATTACACAGCATTAAATGCTGTAAAAGCTATGCTCAATGATAGTGGACTAGATAATGAGTTCTGGGCAGAAGCTGTTTTGTGTTTTACTTATGTATGGAATCGTTTTTGCCACCAAGGACAAACCAAGACCCCTTTCCAGCTATATTCGGGAAAGAAACAGTCAGTCAATCATCTTAAAAGTGTTGGTTGCACAGCTTATGTAGGTGTTCCCAAACAATTAAGGAACAAATTGCAAATGAGAACTGAAAAGGAATAATGATAGGATATGCAATGAAAGCAAAAGGGTATCGAATATGGATGCCGAATCAAAAGGCTGTTAAAGAAACCATAAATGTTACATTCGATGAGAATGAAGGTAGCAAAAAAGCTATACTGGGCCCTATTAGAAATGATAAATTGGAAAAATATGTTCAAGTTTCAGAAGAATCTGAAACTGATGACGATGAACAAATAGAAAGTGTCCCTACAAAACATAAATGGATTAGAACTGCTATTTCTAGACCTGATGGTTCTAAAACAGATATATATTATGGCATTGAGGGTACCAATACGAGATTAAGATCGTATAATGATGCACAAAAATATTGCTCTTCACATAGTATAAATTATAAACGTGAATATTTTAATTTTAGTGGTAAAAGTGATTATACTTGTCTTGTAAATGAAAATGTTAATTTATACAAGGGTGGGCTGAAAAGGGTGGTGCTCCTCTATGTAATGCACTATTCACTTTTCGACATAGTCCCCATCCCTTTCCACGCATTGTACCAACGCGTGCCTAGTCGGGTGAACCCGTCGGAGAGGAATTCCGGGGTTGTCGTTGACACGAGGATTGAATGGCAGCTTTGGATCCAAGGTCATAATAATGCAAATGGTAATTTAGAAGCATGCCATGTATAAGTTGTTATTCCAAAAAATTATAAGGAAGCAATTACATCATCCTCAAAAAATGAATGGCAAAAGGCCATGGAAGAAGAGATCGACACTGTTAGATAGGAATGTATGGCAGCTTGTAGAAAAACCACCTAATGTTAAAATATTAGGAAATAGATGGGTGTATACTATAAAAAAGAATGAACAAAATGAAATTATTAGGTATAAGGCTATAAACAAGAAAAGGGTGAAATGTATGAGGAAGTGTTTAGTCCTGTTGTTAATTTTTCAGTGATAAGATTGTTTTTTACTATTTTGGTGTGTTTATTAGGTTGGATCAATTGTCAAATGTGCATGTTTGTATGCAAACTTAAAAGAAAAAATTTATATGTGTCAACCACAAGGCTTTGTTAATTATAATAATCCAAACTTGGTATGTATGTTAAACAAAGCAATTTATGGTCTACACCAAAGTGGTAGAGAGTGGTTTTTCGAAATCCACAAAGTATTAGAAAGTTTGAATTTAAAAAAATTAAAATGGTGCAATTATGTTTATATTTTTGATAAGAATATTGTTTTATTATTATATGTCGATGATATTGTAATCTTTGGTAAATCTGATGCACAAGTTGAAAATATTATTTCATTATTATGTAGCAAATTTGATATCAAAATAATGGGTAAAACAAGAAAATTGTTAGATGTTGAATTTGAAGAATGTAATGGTAAGCTGTACATACATATCAGGAAGATCTGTAATATGTATGGGGGATTCAATATCCCTATTACCTCATTACCAATAACTAAAGGAACTGTATATACTAAATTAGATTGTCCCAAAAACGAAGATGAGATTAAAAGAATGGAAAGATTACCTTACAGAAGTCTCATTGGTTGCTTATCTTATATAGTGGGTCGTACAAGACCAGATATAAGTTATGCAGTAAATATATCACAATTTCAAGAAAATCCAGGTTATGTTCATTGGAACAATTTATTAAAATTACTTGGGTATTTAAAGTGTACAGAAGATTTAAAGCTTGATCTCTCTAATATTAATAATTTAAATATAAATTGTTACAGTGATTCAGATTTTGCTGCTAACAGAAATGATAGGATATCTATAGGAGGCATTATTTTATTTGTTGATAAAGTACCCATTATTTGGAAAAGTTTTAAACAAAACAGTGTAAGTCTGTCTACAATGGAGGCAGAATGTTACTTTAACTGAGGCAGCAAAGGAACTTTTATGGTTTATACATATTTTAGATGAATGCAAATCTACTAAGGTATTTAACTTAGATTCTTTTTATAAACTGATGTGTGATAATCAAGCTGCAATTGATTTTTCAAATTCCCCTTTAGAAAACAGCAGAACAAAACACATTGATGTTAGATATCATTTTTTAAGAAATCTTGTTTGAGAAACTGTTTGACTTGAAATATCTAAAAAATAAAGATAACCACGCTGATATTTTTACGAAAGCATTACCAAAAGAGAGATTTAATAAATTTGTCGGAAGTATTTTTATAAAATAATTTTTATGGAAAAATTAGTATTTTTAAGATGTACTATCGTGAACCTGAGAGGGGGGAGGCAGTGTTAACTATAATATCTTCACTCTCATGTTCAATAATGTATTTGCTTTCTCACGTCCAATAATGTAGTTACTTACATATGTTCAACAATGTATTTGCTTCCTCATGTTCAACAAAGAGATGATACACCTTTGTTGTGTTGCTAAGATTTTTACTTACTGTTCTTTAAGATGTTCTGAATGAGTGTCTTTGTATCAATGTCAGTTCTTTCAGATCTCCTGTTTTCAATGAATGTCAATGTCAGTTAATAATTTTTTCATGTACTGTATCTCCTCATTTGAAGACTTTTCTTCTAATAAAGATGTGTTTTATAAAGTAATCACTGATGCATTCTGCAATATTTATTGGAAGCCTAACATGTTTGTATGCCTAACACGTTCAGAGTAGTGCGGATCGTCCTCATGCAGAGGAGCCGTCCGCATCAGTAACTGCCATTAATAGTAGTGTTGCTTTCACAGTGATGCGGAATCCGCATGCGGACGAAGAGAGCAGTGTTATCAGATGCAGTATATTTTCTACCAAATTGGTATATTTTTGGAGTATTTTTCGCATCTAGTAGATTTTTTCAGTATTTTTGAATTTCTGCTAGATTTTTAGTATTTTTAGGGTTTTTTTTTGTTTTTTTTAAATAAGTTTTTAGTATTTTATTCATTTTCCCCTGTATTTTGGAAAATAACTAGTGTTTTTCTTAAACATTCGATGTATCGATATTATATGAAAACATCGATTACTCTGGTTCGAATGTTTCGATGTTTGGTGTTTTGAAAAATTATTTCACTTCTTTTTCAAAACACATAGGCTTTCCAATTGTAATGTTCCATTTGCATAATTATTGTAGACTTGCTTATTACTGTATTTTTTTTGTTGCTATGTTATTGCATTGACTGGATCATCGTTTGCTAATTCTGGTCCCTGTAATCGATGTTGATTGAAATTTGAATAATCAATGTTTTTATCCCATGTAAAAATATTGCTTCAAGGAATACATGTCAACAAACACTTTTAAAGTTTCGAGAACTGTGTGCGTGAATAAGTTTTAATAAGGATACATGCATGTTCTGAATTTTGCAGTTTTCTTTAAATGAACGACAATAAATTATGATCAGTCGCCGATTGCTAATATGAAAATCACTTCTCGAAAATATGGCAACTTCAAAACTACTTAAATCTGACGGAGTTGCATTTTGTCTCTTTTTTTTCCCCAATCATGTTTCATTTACTAATTTCACAGAGGAATATTTAAAAGGCCCTAATATTAAATTGCTCATGTCTTTATTCAAAATTGAATACTGTGCAACATACAGGTTTGGGACACATTAATATGACCACCTCTCCTCGAACATGTTGGAACGTCCCGTGGTATGCAGATGAAAAATCATTGCCTATCATTAAAAGCTGACAACAGCAGACGTATAGTAGCATACGATAACACAGCAATTGTTGCAGTCATGGGCAGAGCAAGTGACTTGTCAGACCTCTAAAAGGGGATGATCATTGGCTGTTGGGCTACGGGAAGCAGCATTTCAGAAATGGCCACCTTTGTGAACTGCTCTAGGGCTGCCGTTGTGAAGGTGTACCACGACTGAACGAACCAGACAGTTTCGAGCAACCGAAGAGGTAACTGGGGTTAAATTTCCAAAATCTGATAAACGGTTCACCAACAATCACATGTTGAATTTATTAGTTACCTCCCTATGCACTTCAGAGACATTTGAATGTTCAACATGCAAATCAAGAAATGAACAAAATTACTATAACATTCACTTTCATGAAGATAAGCTAATAAAAGGAGGCATGTGTCAGCATACAGAAGACAGAATTCCAGGATGGCAAGCTACACTTTTCCTGAAATGGTCAACATGATCTTCTGCTTTGGATTGTGATTGTTGGTGATCAGTTTTTGTTTTGTTTGGAATTCCATGCTGAACAAGTCTTCAATTGGAATTTTACGTATATAAGTTACGGTTTTGAATGTGTCCTAATTTGCATATTTGAGATGATGAAAAGTGCACCATGGGATAGGTCACCCACAACTTCCTATTAATTGGATTCATCAAAATTGACATATCTGCTTCGGTTACGATAATAAAAGGGGGGCTCATTTTTGTATCTGCCCAGTATAATAAGTTATTAAAAATAATTTGTTAACTTCCTCAAATGAAATATATGCAAAAAATTATAAAAATAAAGGGTGAACATAAGTCGCAGCCCATTTTGCAGATAAACTTTATTCATGAGTTTATATTACAATAATAATATACAGCATATTAGTACTTTTCAACGTGGTGTCCAAGTTCAAAACGCGTGCGAGCTTACCTCAACGACGTCTATCCAGACAGATGGATAGGAAGAGGATCCACACGTCTTTGGTCGTCTCGGCGCCCCCCCCCCCCCCGACCTTCCCCCATTGGATTTTTTCGCTTGGGGGTTCATCAAGGAACAGGTCTACATGACGAAGGTTGCAAATTTGACAGTGCTGAGACAACGCATCAGCCACGCTTGCCAACAGATGTTGGAAAAGGTGTTTCGAGCTACACTGACCCGTTGGGAAACGTGTTTTGAACTTGATGGACATCACGTTGAAAAGTACTAATATGCTGTATATTATAATGTAATATACACCTTATGAATGAAGTTTATCTGCAAAATGGGCTGCGACTTTATGTTCACCCTGTATGTTTTTAATAATTAATATTAGTTTTTTAATAATTCAAAAACATGTTTAAAAAAATTAAATTAAATTGGAAAAGAGCAACAATTGAAACCGGGACCTTTAGCATTGTAATATATCGACTTACCCACATGACCACGTTAACTACTTGAATACCACATTGTCTGAATTTGTAAATATAAATCAATAGCCTACATAAATAACTTTAAATAATTATACATGTATCTCGTAAACAAATGCCCGAATTACTATGCCATATAATAGTAGGAGAGGTGCGTAATAACATATTTAAATTTCAGTTAATCCAAGCTTAACAGGCCTGGTCCTCCCCTTGTGAGATTTGTATGTTGAGACAAAAACCTTACCTTTATTTTATTTAATAAAATTATTTTATAAATTTTTTAAAATTAATATTTTAAAAATCATAATAATTACTTTATTAATCAAAATATAATATAAAGAATTATAGTTTTTATTCATATCAGTAAATAAAATGATTTCAATCTAATGCATCATATTCATGCAATATGTTTAAAAGCATTAAATATTTCTTCACAATATGTTTGAAACAGTTGTTTTAAAACAAATTTTTGTTTTAAAACATGTTTAAAACAGTTTTAATTAAAAGTTTTTAAAACAATTGTTTTAAAACAAAAAATGTGATTTAAAACAAAAAAGACGTTTTTTGGGTTGTTTTTTTTTTTTTTTCCCCAAAAACTGTTTTTTTTCCAACCCTGCTTTTATCACATGGATAAGCATCTGTGGAAAGAGGTTATTCGATAAATAAGGAACTTATTATTGAAAATATGCAGGAAAATTCTATTACATCTCAAAAGATTATATATGATCACATTTCATATGTTGGTGGGATTGAAAATGTTAATCTCTCCAAATCCCTCCTATTAAGTGTTGGAAGTGCCAGACAAAAATATATGGCTTATTTACAAATGAAATCAAAAGAGGAAAAACATGTTTCAGTAGTCAAAAAAAAAGGCAATCCAAGATGATTTAGATCAAATGAAAAAGGAAAAAAAAAAGTATTGAAAAAGATGTGGCAGTATTATTAAAATCTGCGGATGAAATGACAAAGGGTAGAAACTGAAAGAAATTTTGATTTTATTGTCAAATCCAATAGCTTCAGAAAATCGGCAGATGAGAAAATGGGATTAATAAAAGAATTGGATTGTGAAATAACAACTCGATATGATTTACTAAAAATGACTAACTAAAGGTAGCCTACATTTTTTTTCCTTTATGAACATCTACACTTGTTAATAAAACAATTTTAAATTTACTATTTTTTTTTTCCTAGGATTTTGTAATGAAAAAATTGGAATGTTTCATTAAATATCTTTATATAATGTTATTAAAATGTGTTTTCATTTACCATTAATGTGTGACTATAATCCTTGAATAGGTTGATTTAAATGCCAAATCTATCCGCCATATGGCATCCGCTACGGTTTATGAATTTTGTTGTAGTTTATTTACAAACGTTTAGTCAAGATGAAAGTTAAAGACTTGAAAGAAAAGCTTCAGTTAATAAGAGCGAAAACTGACGGAAATAAACAAGTATTGACTAACAGTGAGCAAATTTTATAATGAATTACGATTTACGAAAGTGACGATGCTAAATATTGGGATAGACTACGACATCTCATTTAACCTCCCTGAATTTTTCGATCTGTAGGAAATCCATGAAACTTGAGAGTTTTGTTTTTAACATTGTTGTTCGAGCATTGTGGAACTGAACAATTTACATACAGTATTCTTAACATTGTCGACATTTTCTCCTCATTTCGACCATAGCGTCAGAGCCTCAGATTCATAAAGCATAAGCGCTGCCATCTATACTTAAATAAACCTATTTTCTCATCATTTGTCCTGGAAAAGTCTTGAAAGTCCTTGAATTTTGTTTTTCACAAAGCGTACGCACCCTGATTACCGAAATTTAGGATGAATTATTACATGTATTATAAAATGGGGACATTCTTGATATTATTTACTTAAAGTCTAAAGAAATTGTTGACATTTACTGTTGGAAATTGTGAAAACGTAAATATTTGATGAGCGATGTAGATATGTAATAAAATAACTAATTTTATCAAGCATCACCTCCAACCATGAATGAGTCTGCAGTTTTTATTTTTTGGAAGAAAAAAATAAACTTCATTATATGGAGTTGCTGTTATAAATTATGCAGCGGGGGCATTGTAAATGTTTGTATTTTGATAACAATAGCAAAAATATTCTAAAAAGAACTAACCTGAAACAGAGGTCCAATGTCTCCTTTTGATTTTTGATTCAAAAGTTCCTGTTCCCTTCGTTTTTGGGGAAATTATGAAATGATTTTGATTTATTCTTATTGTATAATTATAGTGCCTGGCACGAAAGAAAAAGTAAACTGAAACACGTGTAAGTGAAAAAAACCTCGTTCAACCAATCAGGAACGAATAAGAAATGGGCTATTACTTATTCCTGGCATCAGTAATAAGTAATGCATCGTTTCCTTTCCGATGAATGCAGACAGAGATCCACTGGAAAATTAGGAATATATGTTAATAAGCCTCATTTTTTTTTTTTTTTTTTAATTTTTCTTAGTTTTGTTGGTTGTTTCATTAAAAAAAATTTTTAATGATTGTATCATTTCTGTTGTCATAATTTTTATGTACTTATTTTTTTAATGTATTGTTTCATCATTTCTGTTGATGTATTTTATTTTTTATACTGTTGGCTTTAATGTTGATCTCTATTTACCTATTGGTTATTCAGTTGAATGTAATATATTCATTGATTGCCTATTTTTTTTATCATCTGAATACCTAAACCTATTGGAAAGAGGGTCATGTACACATTCCATCAAAGTACTACGTCTTCTGGACGAGCTGTCTTTCTTCCATCATGACATAAGCACTACAGTTGGATCTCGGACATTCGTGATTCAGACTTGCGACGGGTTCTGGAACCTAACCTCATGAATGTCCGAGGTCCGACTATACTGCATTTACTTTGAATAACGTTATTATGCAAGAACTTTAGAATCAAATTTTTCTTTATGTGTAAAGAGATTTAGTATACATAATTTCAAACTACTGTACTTTGTTTTTGATAAATGTATTCATTTATTTTGATTCTTAAATGTATAATTAATTTTCTTCTTTTTTTTTTTCTCTTCCCATTAAGGGAGCAACTTTGGTGGAGCACCTTTAAATCTGCCTTCAAGCAATTTGGCTCTTGGCAGGTAGGTTTGAATCATTTGTCCTTTTTTTTTCCCAGATCGCACAGAATATCGCATATAGTTGTCTATAAGCAGAGATCTCTTTATTCCAAAATATGACCCCTAAAAAACCACATTCGGCTTGTGCACAATTCAGAGTTGTTGAAAGCTCTCATAAGCGGAAGGCTCTTATAAGTGGAGTTTACAAAAAACGAAATTATAATTTATTAATCTGTTTAGATTTCACTTATTAACCCTTCCACTGCTTAAATAAATTTCTGATAAGATAAAACTATTCACTCTTTGCAGCATAATGAGAATCTCTGAGGGCTTGTTTACACTCACACAGCAATGCAGCCGTCCAACCATGCGTCGGTGCTCTCATCTCTTTGCTGTAAGCGCATAGTTGTTCCCACTGGCGCGTCATGCGCAGGAGAGAGCCCCTCTCGAGTTGTTCCCATATCGTGGTCATCAATCTCTCTCTCATTGCATTTATAATTTGTTGTGAAAGTATGGCTATAAAATAAAAATACAAGCCCTTAATATTTTATCCTATTATATTCGCTTTTGCATAGTTTTCTGCCTATAAAGAAGTTGGAAAAGCTATAGGAATAACCTTTTAAACTATCGGTATCACGATGTTGTCAAAACCATTAATGAAGCTACCAAAGTGCCGAACGTATTTAATTCTCTGATCTAACTTCTCAAAGAAATTAATATCTTTATAATCGTTCCTATATATTTAATGAATCCTTTTAATAATTAAAACAACATAAGAAATTACAGCCAACTCTCCACAAAAAGGAAATGTTTACTTTACTGAAGACTAATATTATTCCAAAAATAACATATGGTTTGCCCATATGGGCCACCTCACATAAATTCATCTTGGGAAGACTTAAAGGTACGTATAATATCGTACGCACTGCAATAAACATATATGGTGATCACTCAATTACGAAAATATGCAATGATGCCAAATTTTTTACGTTTGAATCTGTAATAGTATGGACTAAATTACGTGAAATTGTGAGAGCAGTAAATTATGATAATCATCTGGCATCCTTCATTAGAAAATGGCTCATAAGCTCACCAGCTGTAAGACAGGCAAAAATGTTATTGTTTCGAAATTTCGGGAGAAATATTTCCCGTATAACTCCTTTAAATTATGGAATGAAATGCCTTTAACAGAGCGACAGACTATTTGGAAATGTGTCTTAAAGACTTGTAACAATCACAAACAGCACTCCTGTTTGATCCTCACTAAGTATGTCTTATTATATCTAACAAATGCCAGTTTTTGACTTTGTCCATGTGGACACAATAATAATAATAATAATAATAATAATAATAATAAAATAATCAGAAGATTTCTTCATTTACAAAGCAGTCTTTTTAATAATTGAAGGGCTGCCTGGAAGAACGTTGTAAGTGACACTTTGTTGATTTTGAGAAAATTGACATTTTATTTTCTTAGCAAGCTGGGATTTCCATAGAACTACATTTGAAAAACACGGAATTTCGCAAAGAAAAAAACGGATTTATTGCCCTAGATAAAGCCATGTGATGGATGACCTTTCTGTTTCGCTTAATTTCATGTTTACAAACTTTTGGTTGATTTGTCACAACGTTTTTCCAGGCAACCCTTCAATTATCTATAGCTAGGCCAGCAGTGGCAATTTTATCGTCGGCCATTTTCCCTTTTGCACACATGCTGTGATGCTCGACTGTGATTAGATAATGGTCGTCCATCCATTGGCAAAAGTTGAACATTTTTCAATGCTCTGCGGCAAGGGCGTTTCTCGATGAGTTCAGTGAAGTAACCGAAACCTTCAGGCGAAACCAGTGCATTTTTACGTGTTCTTTCGTTGTAATACATTAACCTAAAGAGTTGTTCAAAATGGGACATCAAAACATTCAAAGATTAAAGAAATCGAAGAATTCGATATCAAAACTTCTTGAACATCGATTCATGGACTACCATTGATACTATTGCCAAGCATTAACGTATAAAATTTAATATATCTTACAGCACATTGTACAAGTATATACAATATACAGTACATTTACCAGTGCATTATTTCACATCTTTTTCCTCAATTTTACATAGATTTTTCCATTGTAAAAAGCTAATGCATGGATCAAATTCTGAAAGCGACGACCTTGGTAAACTGTCACTGTGTTTCTACCAATGCGTCTTGAAAATCATCCAAGAATCTTCAATAAAGAAAGCTAATACAGGTTACAATTACCAGATTTAATACTTCTATTCCAGTAGCACCAAGCCTACCCCCTTTCAATCTCGAGTTATTTATTTCACTCGCATTGCAGCTTTAAATTTGTATCTCTATTTAACCGATTGGACTACCTGTAATATATTAGCAATTACGACAGATATCAATCAATTATTTCAATCCTTTTTAAATTGTGTACAACAGGGTTATGATCGTTATTTTACTTTAAAATCCTTTAAGAAAGATACCATGTTTAATGTGCAAGCCCACGCGCATGGGAGGGACTCAATTCACAATTCCATGCAACAATTAACTCTCCACATGGTGGGGTGCAGGTTGTTGGACTCGCTAAGAGAGATGACGCCTCGAAACAAGGAAGTGATACTGCGGCTGTTTATAATATAGATAATTTATTTAACCTGCTCTTAACTGCAAATATATAAATGATACGTGTAAAAAAATAGACAATTGTCAGAAACCAAGAATAACAATATTAATTAACCAGTGAAAACAATGGGGTCCCGGAAAAAACACAAATTCACCTCAATAACCTCCCCTTTAATTACTACCTCTATTGGCTGCTAGCAAGCCGTTCTTAACCAATAATAAGAAACAAAGTACTCTGTAGAAAGCTTCAGCCTTCACCAGCTGCAAGTCTGGTGGCAAAGCGCCTCCAGCCTGCACAGTTGCAGAGGATTGAACATCACAACGTGCTACCGTACTCGCTACTCTATACGTCCATCTGATAGACGGACACGAGTGGGCAAAAACACGCCGTGCCCTCCTTTTAATTCTTCCTCATCCTAATTAGTTTAAAAACTATCGGGCATTTAGGATAGGAGCGGGGAGGAAGGCTGTAACCCCCTTTAACTCAACAGACGCTACCGCGTTAACAATACGCAACCGCACCATTTGCGCCGCTACCTTCAAACGGCAGCACAGTACCTCGGAATCCCGTGACAGGCTGCCCAATGTGCCTCCCTTGGAACTTGCAGTTCACACAGCCTTACACTGAACTATGCAAAATAACTGGTGTCTTGAATATTACACCTTGCCATCACCACAATACGGGGTGCTTTGAGACACAGGGACAAGGAGAATACGCGTGAGGAGGCGGGATAGAAACGGTCAAGAGGAATAATGGCAAGGATGTTGAGACACCAAAGAATGGTGGTCAACGGAGAAGAGGCGCGAGTAAGGAACCCGACTGTAGAAGGATATATAAAAATAATACCGGAATTCTCGGGTGAAAAAGATGAGATACCCGTAACCGAATTTATAAGGCTGATCCAACAGGTGGGGGAATTAGCGCACTGGCCAGATCAGCTACAATGTGTCATCGCAAAGTCTAAATTAACAGGCAAAGCAGCCTGGAAAGCAGTACAAAGCGACCTGATGAGAGTTCAGGAGTTTGCAGAATTTGCAAAAAAACTGGCACATATGTTCAGTAGCGAAACAAGCAACCGGCAGGCGAATGCAGAATTTGAACAGGCAAAACAAAAGAAAGGTGAATCAGTCCAGGAGTTCGCAGATAGGATAGAAAACATATACACAAAAACAACCCATAGCACGATCTACACAGCAGAAGAGCGTAATAGAGCGTTAATGAATAGGTTCGAACTGGGACTGAGAGGGACACACCGTAAGGTTCTCCTATACACAGAACCTGTTGGAAAAATTACGAAAGTTTTCTTTTGAAAGACTTAGTAATACAGACGTTGGCAGTATTTTTATCGGGAAACCTCGTTAGCTTGACTTTCCAAGATATGAATTAGGTAAGACATAATGAATTGCAACCGTTTAATATAAGAAAGCATCAACTTCACTGGACGAGAGAAATTCGAACGTACTACATGGAGGAAGACTTATTTCAATTATGCATGCAACAATCTTTCTAATACATTGTTTTGAACAATAGATGTAATTTTCATTATTACTAGAACTTATGCCATCTATTGATTGCATTATAAACTAAACTAATACAGATGTTTAATAAAGTTAGCATAGAAAATTATTTTACTATAATTCTACAATTCCACCCCTTTCTGTGCTATACTTAAACTATTTACAATAATAACTTATTACGAAAAAATTCAAAGTTTTCTTTAACTAGAATTTTCGTGAAAAATTCTGCAATGTTATTCTTACTATCAACTTGGTCTAGGACGAAATTTCCATTTTCTAGTTCCTCTTGCACAAAGCGATAGCGGAGATCAATATGCTTAGATAGGAAACGTTCAGTTCCATTAAGGGCAAATTGGATAGCTAACTCATTGTCGCAAAACAGTTTCATAGTCCCCAAAGGTGGAAACAGTCCTTCACATTCTTCTAGAATTCGACGCAGCCATAGGAATTCCTTAACTGTGTCGGACATAGCTAGGAACTCTGCTTCCATTGTCGACAATGCGACACTTTGCTGCTTTGATGACCGCCAGGTTAATGGAACTCCAAAAACGAAACCAGTAAAACCACTAACTGACTTGCGATCATCCAAATCTGCTGCCCAGTTCGAGTCCGTATAGAACTGTAAGACGTTCTTGCTGTTCAGCGTTAGTCTTATACGTAGATTCTTTGTAATGGCAGCATAATCTAGGACCTGCTGTAAACAATTCCAATTCTTGATTCCTGGACTACTGTTGAATTGGGAAAGTGGTATAATTGAATGCAGAATGTCCGGCCTTGTCCGTTGAGCCAAATACATCAGGGAACCTATTAATGAACGATAGGGTACCTGATTCATCTTACTAGTTCTGGCATCATCTGTTGGACAATCTCGTCGACTAAATTCCATTCTAACCTTCAATGGGATATACACTGGAATCCCTTTCACTGACGGGAACTTATTTAAGAGTTTCTCAATGTATTGATGTTGGTGTATCCAGTATACATCATCTTTATCTTGTATAAACTCAACAGATAGAAAATTCCTCAAATGTCCAAGATTCTTGATTTCGTAGACGCTGGCAATTCGATCAACTACAGCCTCTAAATCAGATTAAGATTCTGCGAATACAGCACAATCATCACAACTGCTTGGGTTCCATACAAGTATACACAATTTGTTGCTTGTACCTTCTCGAAGCCTAACTTTCTAAAAGTTGAATCCAGTTCTCTGTACCATTGAATACCAGACTGATGGAGAAATAAAGTGCTTTCGTCAATTTCCACATAATAGAGGGTTGTTGTGGAACATATCCAGGACCTGGCTGCAAATAGATATCAACATCCAAGTCGCCGTACAAATATGCACCCTTGACATCCAGATGCATGTGGCACCACCCCTTCAGGACTACTAGTACGACGAAGAATACAACCACCAAGGTGAAATTGACTACAGGGCTGTAGGTCTCGTAGAAATCTATTCCTGGTCGTTGATTGAAACCTTGCGCCACCAGACGCGCTCGATATCTTGCAATTTTCTTTGGCTGATCACTGAAGTATTTCAAGGCAAATACCCACAGAGATCCAACTAGTTTCACATTTTCTGGTTGCGCAACTTCTTCAAAGATCCCCGCTATTTCAAAGCTTCGATTTCTTCACTCATGGCTGACTGCCAGGAAGAAGATTGTGGAGATTGAAGAGCATCCTTGTAAGAAGACTGTATTTTAACTTCTACGCAATTTGCTTCTAGTTGTTCATTATCTGATGAATTCTCAGGGCCAATTGCTCTTCTACCTCGACTGAACGCAACAGTCCCAGTCAAGTTCTTTGTACTGAAGTCAAACTGCTATGGATCAGAAAATATGTTGTTGGATCAGCAGTAGTTTTCAACTTCCCGTTTCGCTCGTAACATCTCCTTGAATCTGCAAACATAATAAATGTCATGGTGTCCTGCAGATGCACCAGACTCTTCCGTTCAACAACAATTCTTTCCCATTCATTAATTGGCTTTTTATTTGAAGTATGAACAGATTTGGAATGTGAAGAATCGCTGATCTTCACCATTGGAGGCAAGGCTGATATATGGAGTTGGTGACTCCCTCTCCTTGATAACAGTCTCAGTGGGACCCTTTTTCTGGATATCTTCCTCGAAATCACCATGAATATCCGAAGAAGCTTCTGGTTCATCTCTATAATCTGAAATCGGATTCCAATTATTTTCTACGTACTGCTTCTTTGCATTGCGAAGCACCTTGATTCCAAGTCTGCTCTCATCAAATTTGACATGTTTCGATTCCTTGACACTATTTTCATCTGGAAACCGAATTCGGTAACCTCTTGTATGGAAAGCATAGCCAAGAAAAACGCCGAGGCGAGCTCTTCCTTCCAATTTGCTGCGGCGCTTCTGTTTTTCTAGATGACAGAAAGCTAAACATGCAATTCGTTTCAAATGAACTACTGTTGAAGGAGATGAAGCCAGAAACTGTGGACACAGATTAACAAGAACAACAGGAAACCACTATTCCACATCAGATGTTTATTACAACGTATGCGCATTTCGGCAGCCAAGCTGCCTTCCTCAGCGTATACAAGAACTTGATCAGACCAGAGAAGTTTGGACCTGAGTTCTATGTCCAAAAAATGCTTGATGAAGGCCCTTACATAGAACTCAGTAGCAACCCCTTAAAAAACTTAGTCACTAAAGTCAGGGAATGCATCAAAAAATGTAATATTATCTACATGACCTACTACCAATCAATCCTATCCTGCCACGATTATACTGTCTTCCTAAAACCCATAAGGAAGGCAATAAGTGGAGACCTATTGTAAATAGCATCAATTCTCCTACAGATCTTTTAGCCAAGTTTATGCTAAAAAACTTCCTAATGAAATTAAAACTAAATGGTCTAGATTTCTCTATTAAAAATTCTATAGAAATGTGCCATAAGCTAAAGAACTCTCGAGTATCAAGTGATGACGTGTTAATCTCGTTTGACATTGAGTCACTATATCCGAGCATTCCGCTTATAAGAGCCATCGAAGTTCTTGAAGACACAATGGATGAGAATGAGTGGCCCTTAGGGATTGTTAGTGAGGTTATAAAGGTCATGAGACTTATTTTATTCAACAATGTTTTTGCCTTTAACAACAAATGGTATAAAATGACCGATGGTACTCCTATGGGAAGCAGCATCAGCCCTTTTGTAGCTAACATCTACATAAGAAAATTAGAAAACCAAGCCTTAACAGAATTCAAATATTTTCCGAATGTCTGGCTAAGATACGTGGATGATGTATTTTCAATTTTTAATACGAAAGAAGAAAACGTTGAGACCTTTTTGTCCAACCTTAATAATCTTTGTCCAAATATTAAGTTTACTAATGAAATAGAAGCCAATGGTAGCCTTCCATTTCTGGATATTAGATTGACAAGATCAGGAGAGGAACTAAGTTACGACATCCACAGGAAAGCAAATTTCGTCCCAAATTTTATTAAAAATGACTCTAACCATAGCTATCAACACAAATTAGCAGCATTTAGACATATGGTACAGAGCGCATGTCATCCCTCTGAACACAAAAAACAGAGAAAATGAACTTAAAACAATCGAGGAATTTGCCAGATTGAACGGTTACCAGAAAGAAATAGTCAACAGCATCTCCAAAAAAGTAAAACACAAGATCAACCTGGAAAACATCACCACACTACAGAAAGGAAACATCCCAGGAAGAGTGTTAGCCTTGCCCTACAATCAACAACTAAATAAGGGCATGAGGAGGATTGCAAGAGAATTTGGCCTTACTATAGTCTTTAGGAGTTCCAACACAACTAAAAAACAGATAAAGAACCCAAAGGATATAATTCCGCAGGAAAATAGACCAGGAGTCTACAAACTACCATGTGCCAAATGTAATGCGGTTTACTACGGGCAATCACGGAGAGCAATCAAGACAAGAATTGGCGAACATTTGGCATGTATCAGGAAAGGAAATTTTGCAGTATCGAGATTCGCTGACCATATCCTAGATTGCCAACATGACTATAATCCTGAAGACTTTGAAATTATTTACAGCACAAGTGACCCGAAACTGTTGAATTTCCTTGAGTCGTATGCCATCACCAGTGAAGAACCTGCTAATTTACTAAACAGTGACTTGGGCCCCATGGACGTGACACAATTGAGACACTTGGCAAAACTTTTGCATATTCCCAAACTGACCTATGGAAAGAATAAACGCACCATGGACAATAATGACTCCTGATTGGTTGATCATCGTCTACCTGTAATTTCAATTTATGTACTTTAAACTTGCATTCATTTCTGTAATTGGATTGTAACTAGCTGTCTTTTACTATATAAGTGACTCTGTAATTCTTCTACTTTATCAGAACAGAACTTCTCTGGTCTGATCAAGTTCTTGTATACGCTGAGGAAGGCAGCTTGGCTGCCGAAATGCGCATACGTTGTAATAAACATCTGATGTGGAATAGTGGTTTCCTGTTGTTCTTGTGAACTACTGTTGGTTTCCATCTGGACCACAACTCTTCTGGAATGCTGCCTCCAATTACCTTACTCGCTGTATGGTTTCTTAAGTATGCAGTCGTTTTCAACAACTCTCCCCAATAACGATGAGGTACTTTGGAAGCCTGCAACAATGTTCTAACTCCTTCCAAAAGCGTCTGGTTGAGACGTTCGGCAATGCCATTCATCTGCAGTGAATATGTATTAGTTCGTTCATGTTTGATACCAAGTTTTCTCAATTCCACTTCAAATTGTTTGGAGCAAAACTCTAGACCATTATCTGTTCGAAGGCAGACGATCGATAAACCAAGTTGGTGTTCGCTGTAGATTTGATATTGCTGTAACCATTTTAACACATCACTCTTCTTTTCCATGGTGTACACTGACATATGGCGGCTGAAATCATTTACGAACGAGACGAAATAAGAAGCTCCACCTTGAGACTTTGTTGGCGCCGGACCCCACACACCGCTGTGTACTAATTCTAAGGGCCTGGTCGATCTCCTCTTTTCTAAATGCGGATGGCTGGCTTTAGTTGATTTTGCAATGCGACAATCCACACACGTCAAAAAATCTCCTACTGGTTGGCCCAAACCTCGAACAGCTTCATCTTTGGCCATTTTCTTAATTGTGTCAACATTTGCATGTCCAAAGCGTTCAATGCCCGAGTACGCGGGTTCGATCCTGGCCGAGGACGACGAGGATTTTTCAGGGGGAAATCCTGAGATCACGCACTTCCTTTGGAAGGGAAGTAAAGCCGTTGGTCCCGTGTAGTCGTTTGCCGGCTGCACGTTAAAGAACCCTTGCGAGGCAAAATTTGCGGCCCCTATAACGCCGTCCTGAAATGGCCATAGCAGTTGAAAAGGACGTTAATACCAAACAAACCAAACCAACCAACCAAACCAAACCAAAGCGTTCATGCCATGAAGTCAAGGTTCCATGTTCTGCTAGACTCACTTCGGGCTTCTTCTTTGTAGTATAGTCTTTATTACTTCTAATACAGTCCTTTTTCGATATGTCAACATGGCCTTGAATGACGAAAAAATTGCTCTTTAAAGGTACTTTGAAGACGAGTTCACCATTCTTTTCGTACAGAAGATCGATGCCTTTGAAATTAATTTTATAACCTGCTTCTAGGACAAGTTGTGCTGATAAAAGATTTCAACGCATGTTGGGAGCATAGTACACATTTCTAAAGGTCAAATCATATCCAGCAGAAGTTTTGAATTGGACCTTTCCAGCAATCTTCGATGAACCCTCACACATTCTACTGTTCCATCATGAACTGGAGTGCATGTTTTAAACCGGTCTCTATTCACACAAATCTGGTGAGTAGCTGCTGAGTCTAATACAAAAACTTGTGATGCCTCTTCTACAGAACTATCTTCTGCATGCTTTGCTGAAGCAAACATTGCTCCTTTTCTGCCAGACTTCAATCGCTGTTGCTTCTTCTCCTTTGAAGAAGACCCATTATCCTCTGTATAATCCTTGGTAGAAAGTCCAGGCTTGTGACCTTTGAAACAGGATTCTGACGATTTCTTTCCAGACTTCTTGGATGATTTTCTCCTTATACTTGAGGGGAAAGACTCAGTTTGTACAACATCATCCTCATCACGATGCCGCAGACAATCAAATTCTACTAATAACATTTCACAAACTTTTACAGAGGTGAAATCCGTCTGTGGAAGCTGATACAGTTGTCGAACGACGCCATCATACTCTGCCGGAAGTCCGCTGATCATTTGAAAGGAGTATTCGTCATCTTCATTGTTCCTCCCAGCATCACGGAGATCCTTGACAGCTTTGGTCACTCTGCTAAGGTAAATGGCCATCAACTCACCCTCCTTCATCTTGAAGTTGATGAAATTCTGGCGAAGTACTTCGACTCAAGCCAGAGAAGTGGGCTCCATAGCATTTCGTAAAGCTTCCCATACAGATTTAGCGTCGGTTTCATCCTTCAAGAGTTCGTGTTATTTGTCCTCCACACCAAGAACGATCGTTGATAAAGCCCGTGCCTTTCGAATTTTATATTCAGTCTTTTCACGTTCTTTAGCATCTGCACTCAGTTCTTTTTCAGTTCCAACGATGAATCCGTATAAACCACGGTCATTTAATAGCATGCGCATACAAAATTTCCATTGTGCGTAGTTTCGCAACGACAGGTTTTCGAATGCGAATCTCCTACTCGATCCGGCCGACATCGATGAAAGTTTCATATTTTTATTCGTTTTGCAATTCGTAAAAACGAAGAAAACAAGCAGTATCAATTTCAGGAATAAAATACACAGTTCGGTATTAAAAGATCACCGAATATTTCGCACATCTGGTTCCATGCAAGTCCGGCGTGGAAGCACGTAGGCCTACTCACTCAGTTAGGTTTACTGGGCCCATAACTTTGTTGGAAAAATTACGAAAGTTTTCTTTCGAAAGACTTAGTAATACAGACGTTGGCAGTATTTTTATCAGGAAACCTCGTTAGCTTGACTTTCCAAGATATGAATTAGGTAAGACATAACGAATTGCAACCATTTAATATAAGAAAACATCAACTTTACTGGACGAGAGAAATTCGAACGTACTACATGGAGGAAGACATTTCAATTATGCATGCAACAATCTTTCTGATACATTGTTTTGAACAATAGATGTTATATTCATTATTACTAGAACTTATGCCATCTATCGATTGCATTATAAACTAAACTAATACAAATGTTTAATAAAGTTAGCATAGAAAATTATTTTACTATAATTCTACAGAACCAACATCATATGCAGAAGCAATGTGGTCAGAACATAGAGATAGCACAGATAGCTACTAGAGTACCATCGCTACACAAGCGGATAAAGAACATATAGACCCCGAAGCAACAAACGAGAGACGGGAAGAAGCAACCACCCAACAAGGATGGGAGCTCGCAATAGAAAATTAGCGGATAGAAAGAAGAAAACAAATAAGTGGCATTAGAACAAACTATCTGGGAATGGAAGAGAGACTAGACGCCATAGCACGGGCACTCATAGGACCGGGGAAATCGGAAGCTAGGAAGGGAGGATGCTGCTTTAGGTGTGGAGACCCATCACACAAAGCAGCTACGTGTGTTTTGAGGAAACTAAGAAACACGAGGGACCAGGGTGAGCCAATAAGGGGCGATATCTGGGATTTTTTTTTTTTACAAAGCGGGTAGGTGAGAGTCGCGGTACTAGTTTGCTTCAATTAATTTTGTGTTATTATTAAAATTACAAGGAGCGTTATATTTGAGTAATTTTAGTGGGATCAAATTTCTTTGGGCTAGGGGTTAGCCTATGTGACAGGACGTGAGCGATACATATTATCGCACAAGGCCCGACACTACAGATATGCCTAAGTAGACATATCTGTGTTTGTTTTTGTTTTTTTATCATTATTATATAGCACTCAAATAAAAAGGGAATGGGGAAGATATAAAAAGCAGGAAAATAGATTAATTAGGTAATAACTGGAATCTTGACAAGCAAGTGACTTTAGAACAGGAAAAGATCATATAGCGGAGCCATTTCAGAAATCTCAAGGAATACGGAGAAAGGAAGAGAATTGTACCAATTAAATATTATATTAGTTTATTTCTCGTTACATTGACTTATTATGATTAGGAACTGACTCAATTGAATCTCAATGGTTGAACAGCTGAGCTCTCTCAATGAACAAATTCATTATAGAATACAGTAAGAGAATTAATAAGTTTTAATGGAAGACATGAGAATTGCAATGGAAGAAAATATTTTATGCATTTTATTTGTATTTGACATTAAAAAAAAAAAAAAAAAGTAGGCCTGGAGCCCACTTTTGTGTAAGGATTAAAAAAGCAGAAAGTGAGAACAATGAGCAAAAGGTAAAAGATTGGCGTTGCCTAGGCGACGAGCGCAGAAACAGAGTTCTAAGAAATAAGAGTAGTGAACAATAAAATCAAGGTCAAGACTGAAGGAAAATGATATACGAAAAAAAAAAAGAGAGAGATGAATCTGAGAAGTCAACGAGTACAGTTGGAAATTTTGGTAGCTGGTGCATTTTGTGACAGTAGAGATGAAATGTAAGCTGTATTACAAAGTGAAAGTAAGAAGTGTGTTAACAGAGTAAGAGAGCAAGGGAGAAGTTCGACTTGAGAGGTCAGCGATCAACAGACTGGCATCGCCGGGTACGACGATGGCCTGAACGACCCACGCAACCGGAGGAGAGCAGCAGCGGCCCACATGCCGAAACACATCGAAGCAAGAGGTAAGCGGATGTAGGTGGGCGGCTTGGCAACAGGCGTCTGGAATACAGGGATACCCTGCAAGAAACGGGACCGGGATCCCTGAGCCGGGGTATCTAGCGTGTATTCAACCTGTGCTGTCTCTCTTGGCTTGTACCCCTTTTTAGCCGGGCTAGAGGGCGAGGACGCGTGGGGATAGCAAGCCAAGCAGACCGTGCTACGTAGTGCAGCCTAAGCAGCACCGTGACCGAGGCAGGAGGAACCCACCGCAGCAGGCCGGAATTGACCGGGACCAGCACCCAACAAGAAGTGCGAGAGAGATTGGAACATACACTTTCAACGGGGATCAACTAATAACAGATAAGTGCACTAAACAAATAATTACAGGCCTGCACGAAAATAGTAGTTAATAGTGGGACTAAAGAACTGAATTATTTATGAGTGATCAAGAAGGTTTCTTTTGGTTTTTAAATGATAGGACTAATTAAACGGTATTAACTTGTTTGTATTACCATAAGAAGTAATAATGTTTAGTAATAAGGTTGAGAGAGCCAGTTAATAATATTAAGAAATTAGAAAAAGAAAGGGAGGAGAATCCTAGTAGGGTAAAGAAGGTATAATTGTAGTATTTTAGAAGATTGAGCGATTTAAGGATATTGTTTATTAAGGTTGAGAAGGTATTCTATAGACAAATATTTCTTTCCATTGTTACTTGTAATTGTTTGAAGTGATTGAATAAATATATTACCATTAGTTCTAAATAATTTGGTTTATTGAGTTTATCCTTAAGATAATGCTAGTATATGAATTAGTGCAATCTTGAGATACGATTGAGTCAATATTAATAGCTAATGCATAAGGAGAAGTAACGAAGTTTATTGGAGTTCATATCTGCAATCCAGGAGCAGAACACAAGGGATATAAGCAATAACTTGGAGTTTGATTAAAAACTAGGAATGATTGATATTAGTATGCTTACAAAACTTAATTTCGGCACTTTAAATTAACAAAGGGAGAGGGATGAGTAAGCTACCACTATACGATCGAGATAAAAATATTGCGGCACAGGTAAGTATAATTAAAGGATAATTAAAATTAATGATACGAGTCGGAGAGATAAGTTTAGTAGATATTCTAACGGGTTTAGAAAGAAGAGCAAATAGTAGCGATAAGGTAATTGTTATATATTTAAGTGCGTGGCGTGGGTTTCTGTAATTAAAAGGAGAGCGTAAGTATATTACAAAGAACATCCACGGCAACATCACAAATGGTTCTCCAAATTCTATGGTGTCCAAATTTTTTTCTGACAAAATACTTTACCAGGAAAGTTGTAACTACTTTACTTCTCGACGTAATCACCGTGAAGCCGAACACATTTTTCACAACGGCGGTGCCATGATTCCATGGCTGCTGAGAACTCTTTTTTAGGGGTATGTTTTTCCCACTGGTAAATTGCTGAAGCAACGGCAGCTCGGTTGGGAAACGAGCGGCCACGGAGAGAATGTCGTTCATGATAGGAAAAAGCCGAAATCGCTAGGAGCAAGGTGTGGCCTGTATGGAGCATGGGAAAACCACCTTAAAGTTGTTATTTTGAAGAAACTGCTGAGTTAGGAGTGCCCGATGAGCAGGGGCATTGTCTTGATGAAAAAGCACCCGTCCAGCCTTGTTTGATGATTTCTCATGCAATGCTGGAAGGAATTTTGTTCTCAAAACATTTTTATATGAATTAGCTGTACCAGTAGTACCCTTTGGAACGTAATGCGTGAGGATTATGCCTTCGCTGTCCCAAAACATGGCCACCATAACTTTCTCAGCAGAGGCTGTGACTCGAACTTATTTCGGTGGCGGTGAATCAGTACGTTTCCATTGTGAAGATTGGCGTTTCGTTTCTTGGTTAAAATATGGAATCCACGTCTCACCCATTGTCACAACTGATGAAACGAAAGTACCATTCATTGCTGCATCACGTGTCAACATTTGCTGAAAAACTGCACATCTGCACAGACTTGTGTTTGTGGGACCCACCTTGAAGAAATTTTCCACATTTTTAGCTCATCATGCAAAATGGACTCCACAGACCCCATGGAAATGCCAAGTTTAGAGGCAAAATATCATGCACACTTAAGCAACGGTCTACCGTAACAACTTGTTCCACACGAGCAATAATGACTTCCGTCTGGCTGCTTCGGTTCATTCTCACATGATTCTCGACCTTCTTTAAACTTTCGTACCCATGAACGCACGTTTTTAACATTCATTACGCCTTCATTGCATATCTTACTCAATTGTTGATGAATTTCAATGTATGCGGGGGCGGGACTCGTATATGACCCTTCGACAGTTCTAAACCCTGGAACGTGGAGGCAAGGGAGGGTGGAACTCGTTTAGGTCGAAAAAAAAACTAAGTCAGTGTGTTTCAAATAAACAAGAAATATTTAATCAAATATGCTAAATTATTAAGGTTGTACATTGTTTAAAATCTTCATTACCACTACAAGTTAACAATTAACAAAATCAGGGGCCCCCTAACAAACACAATAATTGGAAAAATTAGCTAGCATTTAAACGGTTAAAATTCATCATCTAGTGTTAACGGATAGCAAAAACCATCCGTTGGTTCACTATTAATTAGTGAAGTTCTAATATTTTTTCTTGAAAAAAAAAACGCGAGTGTCCTCGACAGCAGAAATCAATTGTTACTATCGCTCTAATGCGTATTCTCCAGGCATCGGAAAAGATATGGCAAGCTTGGCAACATGTGTTTTAGAACGACACACTCGACTTGAGAAAAGTTTTCTTGAACCAAAGAGAGAAAATTTCTTCATAATAAAAAAAAAAGAATGGTCTCACCGATCACGTGGGCAAGATGTTTTCTCATCTTCGATGAACTACGCACAACAAAAGAACATCATCGATAAACCAGGGCTTAATCATGGGCAGCGTTCGATTCAAAGACGTTTTCCTGCGATTCTATACACAATTAATTAAAATAACAGCATGTGCGGACGTTTTATAACAATTATAAAGTTCTGTTGCACATTAATTTTTTAAATTTAATTGCAACACGATCTACGTAGGGGCTAAGCACAAGCGCCATTTTCGAACTTCGCTACGATGTTCACTTGTTTCCAATCGCTTTCATCAGCGATTACACAGACCTCCGTCCTCGTCAGTTTTTAGAAGGAAGACCAAAATAATTTTATTTCTAACAATAACATAAAACAGAAGGGAAAAAACTCAGTTCTTTTAAGAATTTCTCCTCACTACAACAAAGCCCAGCACTGCTGCTGAAGACATTGTTGCCGCGAAAAGGAATTCCAAGCTTCTCCCAACAATTATGTTAAGCAATTATTTTATTATTTCTATTATAACAAACGTTATGCAACCCTCGATTTCATATAACGACCGCAATCAAATCACGAAATTATCGTAGCAGATTCGACGATCACAGACAAATTAACGGGGCACAAACACACACACACACGCACACGGGAGCACCTTCCCCACCATACACACACTCACACTGACTTACAGTCACAAATGGGTGTTTCACCCCGTGTTGATCTTGTAAAATAAACTTCGCCATTTTAAGTATATGAAACATCGTTTGCGGCAACACGCACGGTATTCACGCCACTCACGGTATAGTGCTGCCATCTATGTTAGTAAAGAAGAAATATTTCCAGCAAAATTTTAAAAGTTTCCAGATCTTTCTAATATTCTCACTGCAGAGAAAAAAATTTGGAGACCTTGTATATCACACGCTATTAAGCGATGCCATAACAGAACGATGTCTGTCCGTACTGCAGACTGCACTACAGCGTGCCCTCCTGCCTCTTCCGTGAGAGTTCAAAATGACTTCACAGCAGACTGTAGCACGACAAACTGATTCGCCGGTGCAAATGCACACTCAAAATCTGAAGGCACAATGTGAACAGCAGCGACGGATTTTAAAATATTTCAATGGGGTCATCAGTGGGAAACTCTATACTTTTAACAAATAATAAGGAAAGATCTCACCCAAGACGTCATCATATTTGCGGCGGCTTCTTATCTTGGCCGATCAAATGATGTGCTTCAATGACGGCGATACCGCGTTCCAATGCTGATACTTTGGCACAAAAGGAACCGTCCCCAGGCACAGCTTTGAATGAGTTGTCACAGTTACCAACTCATTGCTGGCCAAATAATTATTCTTCTTCCCCAAGAAGTTGCAGAGAGCTTGCTTAAGTAATTCGATTCATAACATGAATCAAAAATAGCAGTTCGTTCATGACTCAATGTTCCCAACCAAACGCCCTCTCTCTGTGAACGATGCACTATAACAACAGCCCGAAAATTCCTTGTCATATTTTTAACAACAACAAAAACAAAATATCGTCTCTTCCGTGAAATTTATGCATCAACAACGAGACAAGAGACGACATCTCGATCCATTGTTGCAGTATCCTACTCTTACAATTAGCGAAGTCACAACAACATAGCGCCATATCTTTTATTTACGCAATATGCTCTTCTTAGCTGAACGTATATAATAAACAAAGAAAAGGCTACGGTATTCCAACTTTAATCACACTTTACCATAAACAACAGAACTACAGCGATAGAGTTCGGAACAATGGGTACGAGTGAATCCCCTAACATGCATAACTATGCAAGAACGACTCCACCCCTCGGCCTGAATTAGCAATAACCTTTAGACAGCAAACAACATAAAAGTGACTGCCATAGCAATGAAATTAACATATAAAAACAAACACACACTGACCATTGTCACAATAATACAATTAAAAAAAAAACCTGGATTACACCATGCATTTTAACTCTATCTAAAAAAAAATTCTATATCTTAAGTTGCACCATAATCCAGCTACAACAACTGTTAAGAATTTCAAAAAATTTTTCTAATTTTTCTAATTTTTGAATTAATATTTCTAGACAGAAGTATTTTAAAACTCTTTTCTGGAGGCTGGAATCTAACAATGCTAAATGGCATTCACTAAAACTATTATTACAAGGTTCTAGCCCTTCCAATCCCCCTTCTCAAACAATGATTTTGTTACAACATCTTCCTTAACAGATTTTTTAAAAACATTTCTACCACCTTCATCTTATTAACTATCCCTATAACGTAGTGAATAATCCTCATAAGTTTTTTGTTTCTTCTACATCGGTGGATGAAGTTTGTAAAGCTATTTCTCAACTCAAATCTTCTCCAGTTCCGGACCCTCTTGGGTTCCGTTGTGATGTCATCTCTCTCAAACACTCTATAGCGTCATTCCATGTCAAGTGGACCAAATTTGGATGAGGTCCCCATTTGACCCTCTCCAATTTTGATGAAATTTTTATAGGATGTACATGTGGGTCTTACATGAGGCCTTGCCAAATTACAGCTCCTTAAGTATTATGATGACCAGGGAGAACGCCTCGTCCACAATTAGAATTTATTTCGCATATACGTATTTTGAACTCCTTGAGTTCATTATTCAATGCCAAGTAAGTATTTGGTAAACTAACAACAATTTATAGAGGAAGGAGATAACCTTTCCTCCAATTAGGAACTACCAGTAAACAATAGCCAATGGTGAGAGGGAACCTCCTTTAACAGAAGAAAAGCACTGACCTAGGACAAATACCTCAAAGTGCTGCACTAGGGAAAATTGACAATAACAAAAACACAAAATAAATAAAAATAAAAACAATACAAACAAGAAAAAGGAAATTATTGTGACAATTTAAGCAGTTGTATTAAAGTAGAAACTCCTGTCGGGCCTGCATCTCCATTCAACAGTGTATTCTGGTCCTTCCCTGCGATTTCCAAAGTTTCGAAAGCATCCAACAAATTCCAGTGTCTTACATGTCTAAGCAGTCGACAAGCTTTTAGCAGTATGTCATGTCCAGTCTCCAGCATGTGCTTCGCGACCGCCGATCTATTCGGGTGGCCAAACCTTGCATGGTCTGTATGTTCTTTGAACCTCGTTTTAACGTTCCTACAAGTGGCTTTGCTTCATCAGGTTAAAAACGTACCCATTTGCACAACCTTGCATTAGTTCATGGTGGCTTTGCCGCTACCAGTCTTAAAGATCCCCATCGCCATTGGCCACGCCCAATAGCTGGGCAAGTCCAGCCACGGGTGGGTCACTTTACCACAGATAGTGTGCACAAAAATAATGCTAAATATTTACGGAGGAGGGAAAATAATAAAAAAAAAACCATTCTTCTTCCGTCGATGCTTCAGCATTTAAGACTGAAGTTGCTTGGTTTCATATTTGCTGAATAAAATTTAGTTTTAATTAAATCCTTAATAAATTATATTCACAATACACGGTTTTGAGTATTTTTGATGATTTAGTGCATTTTCAGAATAGACTGTTAGGCCTGATCGCCGACAATTGTGTACATTCCGATAGGCCTAATTCGCCGACGAATTTTCTACACTTTTGAAACGTTGTTTTAAGACTGATCCTAATTGAATTTTTCTGCAACTTCTAACACTCTTCTGCTGAAGTAAAGATAATACACTGTTATAAATGAATTTAGAAACATCTGAAGGAAAATTAATTTTGACAGTGGCTAACCAAACGTGAAGAACGATCTTGAAGTTATAAAATATTTGGTAAAAAAAAAACGATAAATAAATAAAAAAAAAAGACGATCGGGACAAAATTGTAACATAATTACATTAATAAATAAGATTATATTACAATAATGAATTTAATTGTTTAATTGTGAAGACTTTTATTTTAAATTGTCGTCAGAAACATGTATAATTACACACGTGTGTGTAACTTCTCCCAAGGAAAAAGACCACAAATCTGTAAAAACCACGAATCCGGGAGGCTTCTGGTCCCGAGCATTCCGGATTCGTGGTCTGCCACTGTACAAAGGAAAAATTCTTCGATTAAACACAAAAATCAATAAGCTTATGCAGTGACGAATGACAACACAAAGGTCCCAGGAAGGTAAAGAAGAAAACACTGGGTGAACAAGTTCGAAAACGGGGAAGAAATCTGAGGAAACCTACTATATTGCTAGAAGTAGGAATCGCAGTTTCTGACGATGAATCCGAGGGATCTGGAAAAGGTACAAGAAACCGGAGCAGCAAGGTAAAGACAAGCCATACCCAAAGGATGGGGAAAACAAAAAGAAAGACTAATTCTAATAATCAACGGGACTACAGAAGAGTAAAAGGGTCAATTAAAATATTAGTAAGAAGATAAGGTAAAGCTTAACCTATTCCAAACCTTATCAGGGTATTCTGGACCAGCGCACTGATGAAATAGGCACCAACATCATTCCGAAGAAAATTCAGGAAGCCAAGTCAAGGTGAAGACTGTGATGGCCGGTCGCAAACAGTTTGAAACGCTGGAGAGCTGTTGCCGACCACCACGATGGAAATTCAGACAACTGCGCTAGCTAATGGCACGAACATAGATGAGAAAACTGAGCGAAGCTTGATGCCATCTCGCAGGTAGGCATGACGACTGGATTGGGCGGAACACTTTAACGCCTGGTGACTGTCAAGCTGAGACAGAATGAGAAGAAAAAGTCAAAAAAGACCGTAGAACCAATTTCCATACTCGAGCAGAGGCAAAGCTACGTCGGCTCCCTACCGGCACATTTTGCTTAACCCAAGTGGCTGGTTAAGCCCCCGACCGAACACTAATTCACTGGCAATTAAAACGCAAGCATCAAAATTCTTAACACGCACACAACAAAACAATGTGGACACGAGGGGAAGGCTGCACGCCATGCAAGCAAAGAACACAGCAACAATAGTCGAGAGAAAGTGTTGTTTTAAAATAATTCAGGGTGTCTACAGGTCATGAAATTAGATAATGGGTCACGAAAATTTCAAGTCGCAGAAATAAAATTTGGTCATGGAAAAAATCTGCTCACTCCAGTCTGGGAAAAATTCTTAAAAAGGTTTTTTTTTGACGTTAAAGATAATTAAATTAGGTCATGAAATTTTTTCAAGAGGTCCCCAAAAAGTCACTAAATTGATTTCAGAAACTCTGTAGACACCCTCTAATTACAGGACTGAAAAAGGCTTAAGAATAAACCGAAAAACGTTTGTTGTGCCACCTTTGCATCGTGCGTTGGTGCGTCAATTTTGCTTCACATAACTTTTTCCATGTGGCTGTCAGGCAAACGTAGTGAGTTCAATGCATTGAAAAATTTCAACTTTCGACGCTCGATGCTGGTGTGAGTCAATGTTTTCCAATCAGCAGCAAGCACGCTAGCCAATGATGAGAGAGCAGTGTATCCACCACCTTTGCTATATATGCTTTCTTTTTAATAAATTAGTTATAATCAATAAAATTGAAGGTTAGCTAATAAAAGCTGGTAAAATGTTGGATCCATCGTAATGTGTATCGAATTAGTTGATATTGTTATTGGATGTGGATGTCAACAGTACGAAAGAACAAAGGCCATGTAAAATACTGTCGTGCGATGATTTGGGGAATTGATGTGTAATATAATCGATGGTTTGATACAATTTTTTTTTTTTTTTTTTTTTTTTTTTTTTTTTCTTCCAAAAATTGGTGTTGGGGATCAGCTGTGACCTTGACTTGTGACCCCCCCCCCTTTTTTTTTCTTTTCCGCATGCTGGCAACATCAATTCTTTCTGAAAAACTTATTTCAAAGGCAGGCTGCATAATTAATAAACATAGGTCTAATCCGAAATCTAAAACATGAGTTTTTTTAATCTGTATTGAACTCTCCCAGGTTATCAAATGATGAAATAAATAATAAAACCATTTGTATAACAAAAGTTCTTAAAAATAAATAGCTAATTCAGTTGTCGAATATATTTAAAAAAAAAATTTTTTTTGTTAATTTCTAATAGTTTATTTTAAACAAGCAGTCAAATGAATTACTCTATTGAACAAACATCGATCATGAAATAGATTCATTTTGGACATGGGTTTTGAAATCTGTGTTAAATTTTTATGCCATCCCATAATGTCGAGTTCGACGTTCGGAACGGAAGTTATGCGAACACCTCAGCACCATCTGGGCCACGATCAGCCATGGACGCTCACAGCACTGACGGAAAGGACAAAACTGGTGCAACGCACAACGTGGTTATGTGAACCAGGCTTTATTTAGCTCAGAAAGGGAGTGAATGAATAAAATGAATGACTGGATCAAAGGTTTAAACTTGACTTGGCTAAAAATAACTTATTGCGATTTTCAACTTTTTATTTTTCATTTTTATACTTGTATCTAATTACTTTTATTATAAATAAACCATAGTTTATAAAATAATTAATGTGGAAAAACTGTGGGATTTTTTTTTTATGGTAAATCTGCATTTGTTTGTATTCATAATGTGGTAGAAATTGTTATAAACATGAAATCACCTATTCAACCAATTATATTGTACCCAATTAGCAATTACAAAACTTAATTAAATGTAAACCAAAATTAATTAAAATAAAAAACAAATAAAAGTGAAAATAAGAAAATGTAAATTATGTTATACAGTGGTTCCTCCACAAGTCCTCATCCGTGGTCCAAGATGGTGCCCCCCCCTCCCCCTCCTTGCGCTTTTTCTAAGTATGTTTACAGTTGTTGCAGGTTGTTAAAATGTGATTTCGAATTGGTAAATGTGTTTTCAGAAATAAAAACTGTAAGTTCAAATTCAAAAAATGCACCACATAGTGTTTTTAAATAGTAATAGCGTTTAACAAATAGTAAACGATGTTCCACCTACTAATGACAACTAAAAAAAAATATTAATTTACTGTAAAATTTAATTTCACTTTCCTGTTCTATTTTATTTATATTTATACTATCCAATTTTGTTCTATTTCATTCATTTTATAATTTTTTTATTATTACAGTAAAATAACATTTTCTATATTACACACAGAATATTTTATTACATTGTTTCAAATTTACACAAAAACCAGAAAAATACCAGAAACAAAATTATCCACATTTATCGAACTCTTCTTACAAGTGTGGAGCTATTGCAATCTGTTATTTTGCCGCACATTTTTTGAATTTGAACTTGCATTTTTTATTTCTGAAATCACAATTTACCAATTCGAAATCACATTTTAGCAATCTGCAAAAACTGTAAAAAAATTTTTCCGTTTTTTTTCTTCGATGTTTACTGGCTATCAATTACCATAACATTATATTCTTTCAAAGTATTTGATTATTATTATAAATATTAACCCCTATTAAATATTTATTCCGTTATTTATTATACTGAAACTCCATCTAACCTCTAACTGCGATTGGTCGGCTTTCTCATCCTGTTTATGATTACATTGCTACTTGATTATCTAGACAATCCACAACACTGATTGTTAAAAACCGCCTACAAAAATAAACTTTCAATGTTTTATGACGAACAGGATTAAAAAATGATGATTTTGGACACTTAAAAGAACTTCCAAAAATTTTCTCTTCTATCTCCCATGATGCACCAGCAACATCGTCTGCCATTTTTTTTTTTTTTTTTCCTGCAACATCTAATTGCAGTTCAGCAGTTTAAAAGGTGAATTTTGTTTTGATAGAAATTACCGTAAATATTCTACTATAACGCGACTTCTTGTATAACGCGACTCCACTTTTTCGGCCCAAAAAATCGGCAAAAATCCTATCCTCTTGTATAACGCGACCCCCATTTTTGACTCCTCGCGAGAAATAAAATGTACGAACTTATTCAGAAAAAAAATCGATGTTGTTAGATGTTGGCGACGAGTAATTCGAATAAAAAGTGAATTAATACATTATATAATGAACTGGACATTATATGTAATGTAATTAATGTATAATACACGGCAAATTCGTGTGAATGTCATCATCATAGAAAGCGACTTTGATAAAAGCAACTGCCTCAACTTCGAGGCAGTCTGGAAGTTTATAGCCCTACATTGATAGGGAAAGCTTTCTCACTCGCACATCGACAAAAAAACACAACAGTACATAAATAAAAAGACAAGTAAACTTTATTCAGTTTAATATTTTCACTACATAATGTTTTCTTGTAGGCTTTGGTTCGAGGCAGTTTGGAAGTAGGCCTATTTATCAATGTTTGGGAGAAGTAATTATCGATGTTGTTAACGATGTAGTTATTATCGACGATCGGCCGCAGTCGTCGGAGGGCTGATTTTTATCCTCTAGTATAACGCGACCCAGCAAATTTAGATGCTTTTTTGGCCAAAAAAATTCGCGTTATAGTAGAATATTTACGGTAAGTTTAACTATCTCAATATTATGTTTTATTAAATATGCATTTAGGGATCATTAAAAAAATATATGAATTGCATTTCTTTATAAAGAAAACAAAAGAACTAATTGCTCATAGCGCTTGCAGCACGATGTCACGTTGCGATTAGGCTTCGACCAATCCCAATTAGGGAGAGGTAGATAGTTTCACTATAGCTTCAAATTTTATTTGCACGACTTTTTTTTTTATTAAAAGTTTTGCTGTCGGAAAAGTTGGTCCTTTAATATTTTTCCCATATTTAAATGTTGGGTTAAAAAAAATTAACCTATTTTTGTTTTCAATTTTTTCAGAATACTATACTTGTACAATTTTAAAATAAGTTCGAATAATGAATTTCTTGATAAAATAACTGGAAGTATGATCACTTGGCCATTCCAAGCAAAATTATGATCGGTCGTTCATGACAATCCACGAACACGACAACTATCTTACAACTTTCAAAAGCGGGACTGAATTGGAATGTTTAATAAAATAATGAGATAATAATGTTTTCAAAGGGATATACGATCGCCCAATGGTGCCCGGCACAAAGGAAAAAGGAAACTGGCGCATGTGTAAGTAAATAAAACTCGTTCAACCAATCAGAAACTGACTGGAACGAGGTATTACTTAAACAGTCAAATCCCATTATAATAAATTCCATTTTACCGAAGTTTTTACTATAACGAAGTTTTTCTGCGGTTTCGGCAAAAATCCTATTCATTTAATGTTATTACGATCACGCTATAACGAAATCTTTATAACGAAGCGAAGTTTTGGTCCCCACAACATTATAATTTCATTATAATGAAATTTTATTTGAAAGTTGCACATTAGATAAGTGACAAATCGAATCTGTAAAAATCAGCAAATTAAAAATAACCACTCTTGTTAGCAAGACACGATTTATTTTTGTATAGGCCTACAAACAAAACGATTTGAAGATCACGTTTTTATTCGAAGAAATATTTTTAAGAAATACAGTATTGTTTTGAAACATCTTATTCATCACTATTTTCAATACTGTGTACATGTAATGCATTGTTATCAATATTTTGTGAGAATTTTAATCAGTAAACGGTAGTAAAACGATAGCATTCCAGTAGTCCTGCATGTGAATGAAGGTTTTGTTGCACTCGTAATTATTAAAAAAAAAAATACGATGTGTAAAATTCAATTATTTTAATACGTGCAATACAGTACTATAAAATTTGAACTAAATCTACGATGTTTAATATTAAACAGAAGTAAAAACTTAAAGAATTGCATTAAAATGGAGCTATTTTAGTCACGTGAAATGGAACTAATTTATCCGCTTAATGTTACGAAGGATGCAAGCAAGACACTCAATGTAATGCTTTTATTGTAATTTTGTTAAACCCGGTGTTAAACTAGTTTAAATGCGTGAAAACAAGAACCATAAAATAATAAAATCTTTGTCATGTTCAATTTATTTACGAAATTATGCACAGAGACTGCTATTTACAGCGGCAAAGACTTAACAGCAAAAAGTACAGCCTCCGTTTTTAATCATGATTTCTGGTAAGGATGGAGCATTGTTACACTACAGATTATTTCACAATCCTGAGTAACGCGACCAATCCTGTTAAAGCACAAAGAGTAACGTGAGACCATCAAATAAACTGATGCACTTGCAAATAGTAGTTAATATTTTAAATGAATGTACATACTTGGTTAGAAGTTCAATTATAATGTTTAGACTTTAAATCACTCATGCCACAATGATAAGCTACCCTGAAAACTTAAGCTGCGCATTCTTGCGCATTTATTGGATTCAGATTCTTGCATCTGGGCAGGGCTGAGGGACAGTGTGGTTGGGCCGAGGGGCAACGTGGCGGGCCGAGGGACAGCATGACGCTGCGCCACGCTGATTTTGCCTAGCGGCATCACTGTGTGAAGTTTGAGTTATGGCGTTATCTCTTCTCAAATATTTAGACGAGGTTGTTGTAACAATTGAACAGTTAAAATAAAACCTCAAGGTAGTTATCAGTTGGAAGATATAAGTCTAGAATCGATTAAGCAGTTGATAATGACGAACAACGTTAATTCTATGTTAAAAGAAAAAGTTAATATCTCATCTCCAAACGTACCTTATTCCTCGAACTTACTTTTCTGATGTAGAGTGTGTATACTAGCACCTTTTTGGTGAAAAATTTGTCGCTGTAAATATCTTAGAACTCGATAAAATGGGTAAAATCGATGAGATTTGTCACTAATGGTTATTCCCATGTAAAAAGAAAACGTTAATTCCTCGGTAAAAATTGCAGCTAAAATCGCAAATTTAATTTTCGTACATACATTAGAAGTTCTAGCACTTGCTGATTACAACTCGAAAAATAGCGTTTGAAAATTTGCTCTCGAAAAAAAAAAATTGAACAGGACTTCGCTGTATATTCAATGAAAAAATTCTATTTGGCGTGCTTTTCTGTTGATTACATTTCATTTTTCATTGTTGAAACGATTTTAGAGGAAAAAAGAAATTTTTCTTAGCGCGTGATTTTCTCTATAGCAATCATAGAGAAAATTCTTTTTCTGGTGATTATTCCTCGATGGCTTGATCGATTTTTCTGAAAATACTTCAAAACCATCTATGATCTTATAGGATCAATTGAGCAAAATTTGATTGAAATCGGCCAAATGGTGTCGGAGGAGTTAGAGGACAAAGGTTTTGCATTCTCGTCGGTAAACAGCTTCACTCACTCAGCTCAATATAATGACAAACAGCTGGGAAAAGTTAGTTTTATATACACCACTAGAAGAATGGTGTCTATAAACTAACTTGTCCCAATGGTGTATATATTCTTCTGCAATGGAGCTACGAAAAGGTCTTTCAAAGAACAATTTGCTGAATACCAAAGATCTTGGATTAATAATGATGGAAAATCGGCGCTGATCACTTAATAAGAAGCAAACACTCATTCGGAACTTTAAACGACATTATGTCCTTGTCACAACAACCAAACCAGCTTCGACAGAAACCCCATCCTAGACGTGGTCAATGAAGTCATCAACACTGTACGACCCCAACCAAGATCTTGACTTGAACACTAGCTCCTGCAAGTGGTCTGCTTATAAGAGTCTCACTTTTATGATTGTTGATAGCGTTTCTTTGATTATTTGTTCTTCTTATTTTAAACTTGTACATTTTGTTCTTTATTTGATTATTCCCGATTCTGTTTAACTCTGCCGGCTTGTATTTGATGTTCCCATTATTATATTAATTATGTTACTCAATTCTAGTTTAAGTACCCTAGTTTTCTATACCCTGTTATTCTGTATCTACTTGATGTTTGTTAATTAGTTTTATTTGTCCTTGTATTTCCTCTATTTCTATAGTTGAATTTGTGATACTAGCTTATTATTGTAATTTTTTATTAGCTACCTGGCCTCCGTTTTTTGATGCCTCTTGCTCTCTTTAATCCACCAATTAGCAGCAGCGTTCTGTAATTGGTGGAATGACCCCATATATTCCGGGTCAGATGCCAAATAGAATGTAGTTGTATCCTACCCTGATGATGAATTTTATTTGAAACGCGTAGGTTCTCATTAAATACTTCTACCATTTGCTAATTCTCAGATGTCTTTTTATTAGACTTTTAGAGTTTTCTTAGGGTATCGGAATAGTGAAAAGTCTGTTCGCGATATCAGCGTTTTGAACATGCATCCTCGATCCACTATGCATGCAAAACTACAGACAGAAAATATGCAGTAATGACGACAAAACGTTTCTCGAGACCTAGAATGACGAAGAAAGACCAATGTGCTCTTTCGCTGGTAGTGGTGAAGAATCACAAAAGCACACTTCTGTCATCAGTCGTCACTGCTTACCGATTATAACTCCTGGCCTGTCAATTTGCATAGTGCAACGTATCCTTCATGAGATGGGCTTCTTGTCGTTAATAATTAAGGACATTATATTCTGTCCAATGAAAGTTGGAGTGGGCGTATTCAGTTAAACTTCTGATTTCAATTGTTGGACATTGTTGCAAAGCAAAATTAACAGTGTTAAACAATTGAAATTGGAAATTTAATTGGACAGGCTATAGTCATTCTATAAGAAAAGGAGGCCCACTATGCTTGACTCCGTATTGTTCGAGGGTTGGTCAAAAAGCAATGCCTCCTTGGGTGTAACTTTATTTGTCAACTGATTTTCAAAATTCTTTTTGTATCTGATGCTTACATTTGTCCTCTATGTAATGCACAATTCACTTTTTGACTTAGTCCCCATCCTTTTTCACGCATTGCATCAACGTGTGGCTATCGGGTGAACCTATCGGAGAGGAATTCCAGGGTTGTTGTTGACACCGGGATTGAATGGCAGCTTTGGACCCTCTTCTGCAGCATGATAACGATCACCACGTGGTGTTGCAGCGCCTGCAGTTCAAAGAAGAAAGTCTTTGCACCTTTCGACTTTCACCACTTCCCAAAGAAGAAAGAGTACCTTAAGGGACATGAGCTGCATTGTCACGACGAGGTGAAAGATGGGATTCAATCCTTGTGTCAACAACAACTCCGGTATTCCTTTCCGATGGGTTCACTCGATTAATCACTCATTGGTGCAATGCGTGGAAAGGAATGGGAACTATGTCGAAAAGTGAATAGTGCTTTACATGTAGGACAAATGTAAGTCGGGTACAATTAGAATTTTGAAAATTGTTTTAACAAATAAAGTTATAGCCATGGAAGCATTACTTTTTCACCAACCCTTGTATATGTTTAGACATTAGACATTTTATCCTTTAAAAAATTTCAGCATCATAGTGGGTGGAAATGTTACCCAGAGGCAGCTCCACCAAACATTATGATCATCTTCCTTCCCCCCTTTCTTTGTGAGTGTCATGAGCAAAGATTAAGGTGCTTACATTATTAACTATTTTTATCTTTGATAGTGATCAGAGTGTTGCACAGCTAAGTCAACAGCAATTTCTAGCACAGCAACAGTTGCTGGCATTGGCACATTCACCATATGGAGATAATCCTTTGTTCAGGCTTTTGTTGGAGGTAAGATTGAATTTTAGTTTAAACTTTTCTTATTTGGGAAGGATGGGTGACCAAGAATGATTGTACAAAATAATAAGGGAAAACTTAAATTTAATAAACTATAAAGAAAGTGTGAGCAAGGTAAACAAAGAATTTTAATGTAATATACACTGAATGACCAATTTATTAGAGATGCCTCTTACGGAAAATGGATCGGCCTCCCAGTGACTCCAAACAATGGAACAGGCTGAAGCAGTGTATAAAAGGGATGTATTGGATCACAAGTTGCAGTCAGCAGCAGAAGTGGACTGAACATGGGTAAATCCAAGGTTTTGACTGACTTTGAACGAGGCATGATCGTTGAGCTCGACGGACACAGTTGAGCATTTCGCAAACCATGAACCTCCTCGGGTTTTCCCGTGCAACAGTGTTAAGGAAATTCTGTGAATGGCATTATGCCAAAAAATAACCTCCAACAAACACAACTCCGGACGAAACAGGGCCGTGGATGAACGAGCCGAATGGCGACTGGCACGAATCACCCACAGCAACAGGACGGGAACAGCCCAACAAATTGCAGCGCAGTTCATTTAGGGAGCATCCCAACCCATTTCGGAGCATACTGTGTGGCGCACCTTGCACCAAGCTGGGTTTAACAACAGGCAGCCAGTTTGGGAACCGTCGCTGTCACCACAAAATAGGAAAATGCGCCTGCTATGGGCACAGGCATCGCCACTGGACACTGGATGAGTGGAAGAAGGTCGCCTGGTCCCATGAATTACGATTCCTACTTCATCATGCAGATGGCAGACTGGCACACTGTGCATCTGGCGCAGACAGCACGAGGCCATGGACCCATCCTGTCAGCAGACAACCATACAGGCAGGTAGAGGAGGAGTGCTGATCTAGGGTGTCTTCTCTTGGGACACACTGGGTCCTCTGGTATCCGTAGATACATCCCTGAATGCGACACGCTATCTGAGCAGTGTTGCTCATCAGGTGCATCCGTTCATGATGACTGTGTTCCCTGGTGGTGACTGACAGTTTCAGCAGGGCAATGTTCCCTGTCACTGTGCTTGAATGGTCTTGGACTGGTTCGAGAAACGTGACTTGGACTTCCACCTGCTTCAGTGGCGAGCTCGGTCGCCTGATCTCAACCTGATCGAGCATTTATGGGATGAAGTGGAGAGAACCATCCGATGCCTTCCCACACTACTGTCCAAGAAGTGTGACGTTAGCCTGGGCTGCTATTCCTCTGCAACGGTTTCAACACCTTGTTGAATCCATGCCAGCACGTGTTCGGGCAGTTCTCGCCGCAACACGCTATTAGCAGGGTGTCTCTAATAAATTGGCCGTTCAGTTTATATTCCCATTGTATAGGTAAATTCCATTTCAAATTAAAAGTTTAAAGAACAAGATAATATGAAAATTACTGTTATAGAAGCCATTAATCTGAAGATTACTTTTGACACTTTTTGTTCATTAGTATTCAATACATGCAAATCTCACAGAATGTTCTATCAAAAAAGCTCACTTGTTTTCTCACAGATAACTGTTAGATATATAATTTTAAGATAGTGTATTTAGCAGAATTAACAGATGCCTTTTGAGAAGTTATGGACTGCTATTAGCCGTAGAGGGTGTTTTGGTCTCTTGTCTTGTTCACGTGTATGACGATGTAAGATGTCTACAGCACCAATATAACATTTGTGTTATCTACTATGTGGCCACTATTGTGGCAATACATGCAACTTAATTCTTGTGTAATCATAAGCTTTTCTATTTTTCACACAAGTTCAACTTCTGTACCTGCTCAATGATATGACAACCTTAGTAAATAAATTAACATGCACTAAGCAGTTTTGCAAAAAACACATTTGGAACTGAGTTAAATAAATAAATAATTTTATTACAAGAAACTCATCAGTGAAGAAAATGCAAAAGAAAATCTGGCAAAGTTTAGTTCTAAAATAGAAGAAGTTACGGTATTTTTTCGAATATTGGCCGCATTCACTTTATTCTGCAGTCGCAAATTTGATGGTGGAACGAAAAAATAACCATTTAAAGGGCACAATTCACTTTATGCCACAAACTTCTAGGGTCTCCAAAAGATCGAACTACTTCGTTTTAGCGTCCCACAGTGTCTTAAATCAATCTTGGTTCAATCAACAAATTGTTGACCAGTAGCGATAGAGAGCATTCTGTGACGTCACAACAACACAAATTTTGGAGTGGAGTGGGCTGATAAATCACCGAAAATAGCTTTAACATGTGAATTTCATAATTTATGAATGGAAATTTATGCGACTAGTTAATTATTGTTCTGAAGGGTTAGAATATTAATTTCCATGTCAGAAAAGAATTGAACAAAATCTGGTAAATTTAAAGCCATGAACCACGTTTTTATCAGATACTTTTTGCCGATCTGTGATCGTTCTACCCTTTCAAAAAGTATAAAATGTAACAGAATTTTCCTAAGATAGGAAGGAAATAATAAGAAAATAGGTATATGGATGTATTGGCTATTGACCAATATTTATTACGTGAACAACGTTATAACTCTACTTATCTAAAACAACTGTGAAATCAGGAGCAGCATTTCTTTCTTTTTTTTTTTTTTGAGGATGGGGTCTTTATTAATAGAAAAAAAGAATTTGACTCTATCCTACGAATCAATTATACTTATTTATACAAAATTTATAGTAAAATAGTCTGATTATTTCCTTTTATTAATACCCCCCCCCCTCCTTACTGTAGATAAGGAGTAGCATCAATGAAGTCGTAAGCCTAATAATTTTGGTGAATAGACAATACCACAGTATAAGAAATAAATCTATTTTCTTTATAATTTAAGTTTATTTCTTATACTGTGGTTAATACATTCCTTACATCTATTCTCTTTTTTATTTACTTCTTATATTTTTATAGGAATATTCTGTTACACTTTATACTTTTTGAAAGGGTAGATCAATCACAGGTCTGCAAAAGTTATCCGATGAAAACAAAGCAGATATGAGTTCATGGTTTTAACTTTACCAGATTTTGTTCAATCGTTTTCTAAAGTGAAACTAATATTCTAACCCTTCAGAACAATAATTAACCAGTCACATATATTTTCATTCATAAATTATTACAAAATCCATGTGTTAAAGCTATTGTTTGTGATTTATCAGCCCACTATTGGCAAGTCCAATGGCCTGTAGGTGGCGCTACCGTCACACAAGATGGAGGTGTTATAGGGTATAAGCATAACGCAGCTGGCTTCTTTACATGTGATACGTTGCTATAATATTCGATAAAACAATGACTTTAAAGGTATCGTTGGCGAATATTTTTACTTTCATTGGACTAGAAAACGAACAAGTAGAAAGAAAAAGATGTTTGATTGAAGGTGAGGCCGTTTTAAATGGTAAACATTTAATTCTTTGTGGAAGCGTCGAACGAAACCACGATTATTGCAAGATATTTGCGCTCTGCATGCAAACCAGTAAACCGAGCGAAAAGCCTCATGAAATAACAATAAAACTCTCAAGTTCAAAGGAAGAATATGATTCTTTTAAATGTGTATGTTCCTGTAAAGCAAGAAATTCCGGAAAATGCAAGCACATCGTTGCAGTATTGTTACACCTATATAGGTAAGTTAAAAAATTTTATATTTTTTTCTTTGTCTCGAAAAGTTTTAACCCTGGAATTGCACTATTGGGTCTTAAGAGACTTTTAGCTTAACATTATATAAAGTGGAATGTTTTTGTCCATTTCAACTTATGTAAATTCACTTTTTTTTTTTTTTTTTTGGCTAGCAGAATTTGAAATATGTATCGGTTTCTGCATTGTAATGTTCTAGAAATGCAAGAAAATACAAATGATATTTTATTTTTGGCTGTGAAACAAATGATATGAGAAACCTATAAATGTTTGTTAGGACTGCCATAAATATAATGGTTTTGGCCGTAGGAATCCAAATTAGAAGGACAGTAAAAGCAATAATCAAAATATTTTTTGAAACTGTTAGGAATGTAAACTATATTTGTGAATATGTATGCAGGTATCTACCTTAGAAAAACAGTGCATTAAAATTTGTAAATTTCTTGAAATTGAAGTCGACTGGTAATGTTAATTTAACAAAAGGTTAAAATGTAGCTTCTGCAAAAAGATTCATGTATTCTCCAAGCCATATTGCACGTGCTGTGAATATGAAGACCAAAATAGAGCAAACTAAATATCCTTACTAAATATGGATTTTTTTGATTAACAGGAACATTATTAGTTTTCTTGCCTGCTCAGATTTAAAGAGTGCATGCTTATATTTTGTTTAATGTATGTTATATTTGTAGTTGTAAAAAATGTTACCTTCCTAACTCTTATGTATAAATAACATGAAAAAAGATATGAGAAATCCAGGATGCCATAACAATTGTAGCAAGATACAGCAAGCCAGATCTGTTCATATTACATACATGCAATCTTAAATGTCCTGATATTCAAAATAATCTAATTCAAAATGAAACAGCAGAAAACAGACCAGATTTAGTTGCCCAAGTTTTCAAGGCTCATAAGATATTTATATTATGTCGATTACACAAATACAAACAAAAAGATCTGTTGGGTTTCAGAGACCCAAGTGGGAAGTTCTTATTTCAAAAATTAAGTTTGATATTCCAGGGTTAAGATTGTAAGCCATAATAATTTTACACATGAATTAATACATTTTTTAATACATTCTTATTTTAATTCTGCAGGGTGTCAATTGATGAACTGGATGACCTGAGTTGCACAGATCTTGAACAGAGTTGGAGCAAAATCAAGAAAACAGGGAGTGTTTATAAAGCAACTGCAATGGAAAATTTGTACCATGTCTCTCGTACAAGAAATTTTGAACTTTCCCAAATGCAACGTGACAGGGTGAGGGATGCTTTTGTCAAAATATTCCCCGATTCAGCATTAAACATAAGGCAGGCCGCCCAACTTTGAATGTTTCACAGCAACCCAGTGCGGAAGAAATTTGTGTCGATGAAGATGTCAAAATGTTATTTCAAGTAATTTGTGATGATAATGCTGCATTGAGTACCATCAAGCCATCTGATTACTACACAAAATTAACTCCTGAACTACAAAATTTTTACAAAAATCGCATTCAAAAATTACAAGCATTTTGTGAGATATTAGCACAACAGACTGAAACCCAAACTGGTGAAACCTGGATGAACGAACGTCGTCTACGAATTACTGGATCAACGTGCTATTCTATCTATACCTATGGCAACAGAAATCCCAATTGGGAGAAAAGAATTTTAACATTAATCAGGCCAACTTTTAAGGGAAATAAAACTACTTTCCATGGTAAGCAATGGGAAGATACTGCTTTTAAGCTATTTTCAGAAAATTTGGATTCTTCTCACACACTGAAGAAGATTGGCGTAATAGTGTCACCAAGTGCACCATGGCTTGAATTTTCTCCAGATGGAGTTATATATAAAGACAAGAAGCCTGTGGGTTTGTTAGAAATTAAGTGCCCACTATTAGTCAGCCAAAAAGTGTAAGAGACACATTAACTGAAAATGAAAAGGCACTGCCTTACATTATAAAATCAGGTGAAAACTATTATTTAAAGCAGAAACACATGTATTATAGTCAGGTACAGCTTGGCCTAGCAATCACAAACCTCAGTAGTTGTCATTTTCTTGTTTTCTCGAGTTTTGATAAGGAATATATAACTATAAATGTCCAACGCAATGAAAATTTTATTGATAGTCTTTTAAAAAAGTGTTCTGAAGTGTATTTTGAAAAAATGCTTCCTATTTTGGCAAAGTAAATTATTTATAAAAAAACAAAACTTTTTGTTGTGATTTTTTTTATTTTCATTTGAACCAAATTACATAATGTTAGTATGCTATGTCAGTATTAAATTCTTTTGAAAGAATTGGACTAGTTAAGTAACAATTCCACAAAATTTCATCTACAGAGGTAACTATTGTTTCTTCTTGTAAGTGGAACATGTTGAATATTGTAGAGCGTGTTGAGTATATATGGAAGAGACTGATAGTCCCTGAGACGTTGCAACGGAATTCAATTGGAGATGCCCTGAATGACAGCCAGTAGCACAGAGCAGAATAAGCTCAACACCCTCTTCAGTATTCAATGTTTTTCACCTACAAGAAGAAATAATAGTTTTTAGATAATCACATCCTTATGATATGAGACTTAATGGTGGCTTCATTAATTTTAAACTTTCATTTCCAGCATCATGCAGGTATTGTGAACTAGAATCGCCTAGTGACACTAGTCTATAAAATTTTATCTTTATTTTATCTATTTATAATTGCAAGGAAATATACCTAACCCCGACCTGTATGGTCAGAGCCTGACAGGTTCCAGCAGTTGATAAGAATGGAATATTTAGTATTAAAAATTTATAAGATATTGATTGTATGACATTCACGTATCACCATGAATATTCAAATATTAAAATTAAAAGAAAAATAGATATCTATGAAGGAACAGGAATAATAAATAATAATGTAGAATAATTAAATTGCTTTATTAAAGTCTAGGATTGTGCAGTACAAAAAAAATTAATGACTGAAATTAACATTTTGATAGGTCATCAACATTTGATTTAGGCAAAAGTGGAAGTGAACAAGCATAAACTCATTAATTGACGGTATGAGGAGCTTAGAACCAGAAGGGATGTGAGTGACAAGAAGTACATTTTGAGAAAAATAAAGGTTAAAGTTTATGATCTTTTTTTTTAATAATGTTTTCACAAAAAAGATTTATATAGAATCTTTTATGACATAATATTATAATCTAGTTGTGCATTTAGTTAAATAAAAATAATACTTATATTTATGTAAGTAAATATTGTTTTTATTTGCCAAAATGCATCACTAGATTACATATTTAAAAAGATGATCATGAGCTTTAACCTTTTTTTGTCACTTACCCCCCCCCCCCCCTCCACCCCTCTGGTTCTAAGCTACTCATACCTGCTCATTATAACAATTAAAATCTTTTATCTGAATGAATTGGACTAGATAAGTTGACGATTCCACAAATTATATCTAGAATCATATCTATGTAAGGCAATAAATCCCATGATATTTTATTTTTAAGAATTGCAAATAAATTCATACGCTGTATGGCTCGCTCTACATGTACCCTCGCTGCTGCAATTTTTGCAGTGACTATTGTTTCTTGATATGTAAATTGAACAGCAGGTTTTCTCAAAAATGGCGGCCTAACAATTCCAATGTTATAATTAGAACATTCTTCATCTATCATGAATCCTTTGTCAACCATCACCTTGTCCACATAGGGTTCCAGTAGATTAACCAACCCTGACTGTTCAAATATTGCCTTATCTGATGCCCGACCTCCATATGCTTTACTTTTGAAGGTAAACAGACCACCTGGTGAAGTCACAATCATAACTTTAACAGTGTTAGTGCCATAATAATGAGAGTAAGTGAGTACTCTACAATTCATACATGTTTTTTCAACAGGGAATTCAGTACAGTCTAACACAATTCTAACACTTTTAAAACCTTGAAAACATTGTGGCATGTTCATCCTCACTTCTTCAATTGTAGGCCAGGTAATTGCATATACCATAATTTGGCTAAGGTATGTTAAGGTGTCAAAAAAAATATTACTGCATGTTTTACAAATCTGAAATAAAATTGCAATGCATGTAAAACTTATGGCAGTTTTCAGTTTCACTAATACAAGAACCACAACATGTCTTGTTGAAAGTAACTTGCACTTGTTTGGTTTTATTTTATCAAGCAATGATGAAATTGTATCCAGCATTGTGAAGTTCACTAAACCTGTAAAAGCATTTAAGTCTTTGTTTGTGCTGAGCATATCAAGAAGGGTAACACCATCCCTGTTGTTGCTGAACGTGTTTACTTGCACAATTTTATTGACAACTTCAGTGCATTTTCTATTAGCTTCAGTTGAAACAGACTGAAGTTCTTCCAGCACAGCTTGCATGGCAGCATCTAGCAGTTCTGAATTTCCTTCTGTGATGAAATCTTCAAAGCTGGCTGAAAGAGGCTCAGAATGATCAGCAACAGGGGATGTTTAGTTAGCTTTCCTTCATTTTAGTTCCTCACGTTCCTTGGCCCTCTTCTCTCTTTTATGAGCAGCCACAGTCATTGGCTTCAAAATTGATGTTTCATGCTTTCGAGCAGGAATATTTTGGGAGGGCACAGACTGTGGCTGTAGCCTTTTTTTCATGGAGACAATATCTGCAAAACTAGCATTAATTTATTTATTAATTTTATAATGTGAATGAATATTTTCAACATTTTTAACCACAAAACTAAATATTGAACTTTAATTCATAACTCAAAATTTAATAACTAATTTCCTAAACAACTGTGAAACAACATGGTTGTAGTAGTGAGAATTAAATGGCATAGGGTGCCACAGCCTTTGTAGACTAATGCATCTAAATCTACACGATTTATGTTTATGGAATTTTGAAGATAGGAAGGGTTTCAGAATTTTATTATTATTAATTTTAAATTGTCAGTATTCCAAAGGAATGAATATCTACATTAGAAATGTAAATTATAAAACAGATATGTAACATAAGTAACATCAATAACATGAGTACAATTATGGGTCACTTCAGTACATCATATAAATAATCAAGTTTTCCTAAATGTTTACATCCACTTCATATTCAGTAATTAAGGAGCGAAACAAAAGAGAACAGAGTTCATCCAAACAAAGGTGTTAATAGGAAATTAATCTGTACTAAATATCGGCAATAAATTATATTAATTACGCTATGAGCCTACTACATTTTAATAATACAAGAATATTTACCTGGAAAATAATAATCCGATTCTTGAAAATGCAGGCTGCAAACATACATGTAATTCGATACACGTTTTCCGATCTTAAGCTTTATTTCCCATTCTTTCCTTAAAGATTTATTCTTTGGAAACATATGTAAGCTTATGTGCTTTTCAGGATTATATTTCGACTTACATCCAACCATACAACAGTATTTATTATTCGTTGTTAAACGCTTAACATTCGCCATGCTAGCACCGGCTTCGCCAACACAAGCGTGATTTATACCCTTCTTTTCCGCCATTATCGCCAGATGTCGCCATTTGTCTTTTCCGTTTTGTGCCATTGTCGCCAGATGTCGCCCACTTCTACTGGACTTGTCAATACTCCAAGATGTTGTGTTGTTGTGATGTCACAGAATGCTATCGCTATTGGTCAGCCATTCGTTGATAGAATCATGGTTGTTGCCGATGAAATAAAAGCTCATTAAAATGAGATTACATGTACTTAAATTATTTACATATCTCATTAATAAATTTATATTTTTATTAAATATACAGGGTGATTCAAATTGGTATAAAACAGTTTAAGGGGATATTATAGAGGTCACGGTAAACACAAAAAGTCCTATGAACATGGGTCCGAATTTGAACGATAACTGAGATATGAACAGAAATAAAAATGCCGCCACCAAGATCAACAAGTTAATAACTTAGGTTCTGTAAAGCCTAGATTAATGAAATTTGGAGGAATAAAAGGGTACATAAAACTGTGTATGCCGTTAAAATTTGATCAAATTTCAACAAGAAGTTTCTGAGTTACGCAGTCAAAATTGTAACAAGTGCTGGTTGTACTCACAAGTGAACACTTGTTATGACATTGAATGAGTAACTCGGAAATTTCTTGTTGAAATTCGATCAGATTTTAACGGTATACACAATTTTATGTACCCTGTTATTCCTTCAAATTTCATTAATCTAGGCTTCACAGAACCTGAGTTTTTAACTTGTTGATCTTGGTGGCAGCATTTTTATTTCTGTTCATATCTCAAGTTACCGTTCAAATTCGGACCCATGTTCATAGGACCTTTTGTGTTTACCTTGACCTCTATAATACCCCCTTAAATTGTTTTAAATAACGATTTGAATCGCCCTGTATAAGAATAATTTAGATGGTTATGTAAATAATACAATTACTGTCTAAATTAATATTTAAGATGCCGGTACTATGGGATGCCAAAAGGAAGTAATTCTTTCATTTTTTGTTCTATTCAATTACCGATAATATTTCATTTATTCAAAAAAAAATTTTTTTAGGCCACACTCATTTTTGGCTCCACTCCTAGAATTTTCGATTTTTTTGGGTTTAGAGCAGTGACCTATATTCGAAAAAATACAGTAATTCAAAGGATTCTGCATATTTAGCTTAGCTAATTAACCTAATATTTACTGTTAAAGTTCAAATGAGTCAGTTGGTTATGTGTGGATAAAACTGAGCTCTTAATCACTTGAAGCTATTTCCTGGTATACTAATAAAAGAACAGGGGAAATTTTGAATCCAACATGAATAGGCTATGACAGTTCTGGTCCTTTTTTCTACTCACGATTACAACTAGTCCTAACTGAAACTTTCTGTGCTGTCAATTTGCTAAGCCTGGTTCCCATAGCTGTTATTTCCAACTGAATCAACCTATTGAAACCAGTTTTCTGCTCCTCTGATATTTAGTTCTGACTAAAAGGTCCGACTGAAATAGAGGCAAAAATAATCACACGTCACAGTGGTTGGAACTGTTCAAACATTTTCAAGCTCCGATCCTAAGATTTTGGTCACATTGATAAATGTATTTGGGCCCAAACTCTTTTATTAATCTTGTTTGGGCCTGTGAATGTTTTAATGGTGCCATTTGTAATTCGCAAAATGTTAATTTTAAAAAATGATTAAAAACAATGAATGTTGAGAAAAAATAATTTATATAAAAACCGTTCAAATATGTAAAAACACTACCCAGAATGGGGGGGGGGTTGTTCTTCGGAAGGGGGAACCTTCTTTTTGTTCTTTAGTACTCTTTTAGTGGTTAGAGAGTACAAGGGTCAAACCAAAAGTTTTGCACACAACCACCTGGCACCAGATAGCCTAATGCAATCCACTAAGGCGATTGCACCTGCGTAGACAATCCCGCAGCTACACGACCAATCGAAAAGTGGCCAGCTAGCACCACTGTGGCATGAGGTGAGATGTGTCGGACATGGAAGCAGCGCGAGCGTCACGTCACATTACGAATTTGGACCAGTGCACATATGTGAAGATCTAGATGTTGCATGGGAAAACTGCGACACAGATTCACGCTGCCTTGCAAGAAGTGTTTGGGGAAGGTATTCTTGATCACAGCACAATTTCCTGCTGGTCAGCGTGCTTTTGACAGGGCTAGATCAGCATCGCTGTAGTTTCGACGACAATAGTCAAAGGTCAAGGAGATGATCTTTGCCTATGATTCTGAGGGGCTGCTGCGGCAGATTGCGTCCTGGTGGGCCAAACTTAATGGCGATTATTATTGGCATTTTCTTCGGACGTAACTCCTTCTCAAAATTCATCAACGTCGGGCGCACTTAATGAAACCGGGAGTGTTCTTGCTGCATGACGCCTCCTGTCGAGGTGCGGGGATTGTTCGGCAACTTTAAGCAAAATATTTTGACAAAGTTTCCTATCCATCGTACAGCCTAGATCCGAGTCTACCGGATTTTGACCACTTTCCAAAGTTGAAAAAGTAGTTACAAGACATCCGTTATGAAAGCCTGGATGAGCTGCCAAAAGGTTTGATCCAAGTCATCTGAAAGCTCAACAAAGATGGCATGTTACCTGGCATCCAGGACCTTCCCAAATTCTGCCAGGCAGTCATTAGCCAGGGAGGAGACTATTTTGAACAGCAATAGGATAAGTTTTATTCAACGTTTATTTATAATGCTCACAATGAACCTGTGTGCAGAAATTTTGGTTTGACCTTCGTAAAAGCTTATTTTTACCTTGAGAATTTACTTTCTATTTGATTTTTGTTTCTCTGTGCATGTTTTGCTTCATGTTACAGAGCAATGGAAAACGAGAAGAGGTCTTAAAACCTACCAACCCAACTGTCCAAAAAGCCCTTGCTGCCAGTGAACAGTATAAAATTTCTCCACATCCAGCTGCTAAAGTGAAGCCTAAGCCCATACATTCTGTCGTGAATGGCAAAGTAAGCTTAATAAAAAAAAAAATTTAAATGTTGGTGAAAAATTACAAGCTACTCTTTTTAAAAAGTTTTTAAAAATGTTACACTTGTTCTTCTATTTTAGAAATCCCTTTTTGATGGACTTGATGATGAAATTCTGGATTCAACCGACACATTTGTTCCCAGGCGCAGTATTAAGAAACTTGTGTTGAAACCAATAAATGACCATCAGGTAACTTTGGAATAAAATTTTTATCTTGTTGAATTTTAAGCCATTTATTAAACCTATTTCAAATGCTCTCTAATATTAACCAATTATTAACTGAATTCTATATTAAAATACCAGTTTAATACTGCCAATAATAACAATTTTATATTAAAATACCGTATGTATAATTTCTTATATTATAGTCAGGCGATTTTAGGAAGACACATGGCATAAAACTTCCTTTGCCATGGAACACTTGATCCTATAGGAAAATTTTACAAAAACATTCGTTTTTTTAACAAAGGCTGAGGAAGAGAAGTTATCTTTAATATTTGAGTTATCTGACCATGTGACTACGTTTTATCTTCAATAAATGGGAGTGGCCATGTGTCTTGCTACTAGGTGTTTCAAAAATGACCGGTATATTTTAAAAATCTAAACGGGCAGTGATAGAAATACACCATGAACTAATTTCGAAAGTTTGTCTGCCTGAAAATTTACTGTTGTCCCAAGCATATTGCAAGAAACGGTGTATTTCTATCGCTGCCCGTTTAGTTTTTATTGATTTTTCAAATATACCGGTCATTTTTGAAACGCCCGGTATAATCGCCAGACTATAACCAATAATCACTTTAACTTTTTGAGGGTAGCATTAAAAGCATTATTTATGATTTATAACACATTCTTCCTTCCTTTTTATTTAAATATTTTATTTTTTTTTAATATTTTAAATTTCTATTTATTTTCTTAATAAAATTACCTTATATTTATCTTAATATTAAAAATTTCATAAAGAATAATATGAGCCATGGAATGCAAAAGTAGCGTAGTCGAAAACTGGAGTTTGAGATATTCAACATTTATGGGGAAGTTCTATTGTTGCGTCCAACCCCACGGGTGGCGATCGAAGGGTCTATCAATGGCAGTGGCCTACCACATGGGAGTGAGACACTGGGTGGTTAGGTATGAGAACATAAATTTTAATTAAAACCAAAATTATTAATTCCCAGAATTAACATTGATTTGCATATAATACAATTGATTAATATATTAATTTACACACGTGCAGGGCCCAGTTTTAATCAAAGACTAGAAATCGGGTTTCATTACACAATAATGCATTACAAATCGGCTTCCAGACCATCAAACAATAACCAGGCCATTCTCGGGGCATGCCACTATTCTAAATACATACTAAAGGCACTCTCCAAGGAGAAGGATCAAGCCATACTCCAGCTAACTTAGTTTCACAAGATTTCCAGTTTTCTACTACAATATTAGACTGTTTGGTGCACCGAGTTTCCTGTTGTGGACTCCCTTGGCCTTCACATACTGTTCAGTACCAACATTGTGTGCCCCTTTTATCAGGGCAAATGAACAGGGAGGGGCACCTTAATCCTCTTGGCCTCGCTTCCTTAAATGCCAACCAGAAGACATATGTTACACAAAGCGAATCGTAAACTTATTTTTATTAGGTGGTCCAGATTAGTGTCCATTTCACCCTTTGAGAGCTTTGTCAGTATGTATGCCACTGTGATAATGTGCACAAGCTTGGTGCAATCAAGACCAAACACTGTGGAAAAGTTGCTACACTTCACAGTTGTTTCCCCAGCCATACAATATCCTCCTGTAACTTACGTTACTCATTATTAGGAGGGCTAACTATTTTTTATTTACAAACTAATGCTACAAATGACAGCTGGTAAGATAAACTTTATTCTTTTGAATGGATGCAGTCTCCTTTTGCACACAAGTTCACTGGTAAAACTCCAGGTGTATGTTGTATACACGCGATCGTCCCATTCCATGCTCTAAATCTAAGAACTCACCAGGCATGAAATCCACCATCCCCCCCCCCCCCAAAAAAAAACTCCCCTGCATGATCTGTGACATAAGGGCACTCACAGGCGCTCCTCGTCCCGAGATTCCCGTAGACGCTCAAACAGTATTATCTTTGAAGGGCTGCACAGCACAAAACAGCCAAGATTGGAACGTTAAATTAACAGGGACATCATTCTCCAAAATAATAAGCAGTTCATATTTACCATTTTAATTCCAGAGCCAAATAAAACTTATTAAGAGCTCATGGTAAATTCGAACGTTCAAAAGCTTGAGTCGCTAGGCAACATCGTCCGCCGTGTACAAGCTTGTCACGCTCTCAAGAAAAATAAAGTACAAGTCCCTTAGAACTCAAAAGAATACAAAAATAAAAATCATTCCGGTGACACAACAATGGGCATTGAGATGCCAGCATCCGCTTCTCAGAAATTCTCCCGGGAAACACTGCTGATATCTGAAAAACAATCGCTGTTACGCCGTCAACAAAGCCGATTGTGCTTAGCACTAAACACAATAATAAAACTTTGGAAATAACAATGCAACAGGTAAAATTAACACCACATGGCAGAATAAATTCATTAAATTTAACAAAAACTCATTTAAAACACAACATGGAGCTTTTTCCATGCCCTGATCCCCTAGGGATGAGCGTGCGTTAGGCCTAACTGGCAGAAACTCAATTCCTACTGACCTGGCAGGTCAAACTGTAAAGTTTTTGGTAAGGAATAACGTCTTACTTTCTCAGTTAAAACCAGTCAGTCTCAAGCATGTTCAACACTACTTTTACACAAAACAAATTGAACATGCAGCTATTAGAAACTGGTGTAAGTAAAAATGTTTAAAAAATAAAAAAAATGATTTTTACCACTTTTTCTTTTAACTGCTCATATATATTGATTATGTAAGGGATTCTAGCACAATTATTTGAATCATTATAATTATATACGAATTTGGACTATCTATATGCGGTAGTTCAAAATTATGAGACTCCATGAATTTATGAATAAAATTGGTCATTTTAATTTTATTTAATGGATATTTATGGGATACCGGAGACTTTAATATAGGTGAAAAGGCATGTACAAATGTTTCTTCTTACTATTGGCTTACTGAATTTTGGGCACAGGAGTTGGATATTAGTAATAAAAATTTCATTAGGAATTATCGTAATGATACTTTTGGATAATGTATTTTCAAAGTTTAATCATGAAGTTCAACAGAGTCCTCATAAACTTGTTACTGAGAACAATTTTCATTCTGCTCCCCTGATTGTGAGTTATCTGACAACATATTTTAAAATCCCATCTAATAACAGTTTTTTAAATTTTAAAATTGGCGATTATGAAAATTTATCTCTCTCAATAATCTGGATTATTTTGATAATGTTAATGCTTTATAGGATTTATAGTGTGATCTTGAATGTTCTGAATAATTTTATACCAAAATAAAAACCAAGTATTAATAAAAACGAGCAGTATTTCCCCATTTGGTTTTCTTCAGAATCCATAAAAATGTAATTTGTTTATGTAAACTGAAAAATCTGTTAAATAAGAAATTTAAAAAGACAAATGATTTAAATTTTTATCAGAATTTTAAGGAGATCAGAAGAAAATTTAAATGGTCCAGGACTCCTAAAATCAGGATTATAATACAGTATTCATTTCCATTTTGTGGAGAGTGATCTGGTTTTAAATCCCAAGGTGCTTTGGTTCACCATGAAAAGGTTGCTAGGGAAAAGCACGAAAAATAATTTTAATCTCGATAACAATCCCATTTTAAGGATACCATGAGCAATGACTAAAATCTTGATGTGGACGAGCCTGCTTGTGAGAAGTTCTGGAAAGCAACAGAAAATGAATTTTTGCTCCCTGATATTACTGAGGCTATCCTTCTTTAGATCACTAAAAGGACCAAGGCTTCTAGTTTAAACTAAACAGTTGGTGGCCTTACAGTATAACAGAGGGACATCAGGAGTTCCAACTAGTTTTGCCATTTATTCCCGGCTTTGTCAAGGATATACAGCAAGAGGCATGCAAGCCTTTATATATACAGAACAGTGGTACAAGTTAAGCAATGAGCGTAAATACATACAAGAACCAATAGGATATAAAGCAAGGGGGCCAATGAGAAAAAAGACGTAATGGCCAGTAGAATAAAATAGAATAAATACAAATTTTTTTTTTAAGATACACAAAAGAGAAGTTGTACAGAGATGGTGCGTTTAACGCGGACCGAAAAGAGAACATATCCGGTTGTCCGAAGACAAGAGAATTTACGTAAAAATAAAATAAAATAAAGGGGTAAGAAACTTACAAAATGCAGAAGAAACATAAAATAAAGAAAACGAGAGAAAATCATAGTAGATCAGATAAAGAATTAAGTATTGCAAACACGTTAAAGCCCGTCTGGCAATTGAGAAGCAAGTGTGGGGTGGACCTCTTGGCCTTGAATATTTTGATCGCTTCGAGGGTAGCAGTTTTTTCTGGTTTATTACAGATGTGCAAGACAGGCATAACCTCTTCTTTTGTCTTCAAAGTGTGTCCGGAATCTGCGAGATGGTTTGCATAGTGGGAGACACGGTCCCGTTTTTTATACGAGTCAAGGTGTTCCTTGAATCGCAATGCAAGATTGCGGGTCGATAATCCCACATAGAACTTATCGCAAAACGCACAATTCAGGCGGTAAACTCCGGATTGGGAATATTTGACGGAGGTGGGCGGGTTCAGGGTGCGAGCAGCTGGGGTAGGAGTACGAAATGATATTCGGAGGCCAAGGGACGATAAGAAATCGGAAAGCTGGGAGAAATTAGGTAGCTGACTTAATTTATAGAGGATGTATAAATGCTCTTCATGTCCCATTTTGTAAATTATTTAAAGTGTCCCTTAGATTGGGTTGTTATCCATCTAAATGGAAACGTGTAATTTTTCATCCGATCCCTAAAGTTGTTAGGCCAATCAGTTGTACTAATTTCTGGCCAATTACTATTTCTTATTCAGCTAGACTTATTGAAAGTTTTGTAGTGTCTGTGTTGATCCTCATCTGCCAGTAAGATCCTCATCGCACTATGCGGCTTCCTTACAATGCTCAAGCTTTAGACATGCACAATACAAATTTTTTCTATTTCCTGTGGGCAGTGTGTCTCTTCGTGCTTAGTCCAAACAGTTTTCTACGTTCAGAAGGCGGAGGGAGTGGATAAAAGTTGATGTGGATACATGACTTAAGTTTTTCTTTTTTCATGTATCTGAATTAAATCCATGAGTTATACACTGAAAATTAGGCATATTTCAAATATAATAACAGAACAGCATGTGCTACTCCTCCGTTTTGAAATTTGCCCACAATCACGACATTAACTGCATATGGCGCATGCGCTGCACATGGGCAGTATGCTCTGAGGAGTGGATTAGATAGGGAAGCCGCATATCGCGATACCTCTTATTGAACAACATGGGTTCAGTAGAAAAGATTATGGATGGATTTTCATTGTTTGAAACATAATGAACTAGACTTGCATAAAAAGATAATAATTAGTAAAAGAACAAAATTTTAGGTTTAAGTTAGAAGAAAAGAATGGCTGGCTGCCTTCCTCACAGCTAGTTGCTATGCAAGTGTTCTTCGTTAACAATGCAAGAGCACGAGAAGAACGAATCATGCTCATTCTCTCTCTCTTGACATAAAATAGGAAATTGTAAAAAATAGTATAAATTTCACAACATACTCCCTGCCTTAAGGGGACCTTAATTAAAATGATATAGAAAGGACAATTAGTTACAAAATAATGAATTGAATTACAAAATACAGGGTGTTTCATAATTGGTGTCCCGTGATTAGGTCCAAATAACTGCTCAAGGGGAACAGGTGGGGGGGAAATGAATATTGATTATTTGGTTTTGATGTCCCCTAATTCAGAATAAAAACATTTCGCGTCCCTGGGGGTGAAGGGGTAAATTTTGAAAATTTTAATTTTGTAGGGCTCATGTGTTCTTTAGAAAGTTGTAGAGCATCATGTAAAATGTGGGTTTAGCAAAATACCTGGTGAAAAAATCTCATGCCCTGCCCCCTTTATCGAGTGGGTAAAATGAAAGGTATGGCTGTCCAATGTGGACAAAAACCATACTTCTTAGAAAACAGTAGGGCCTACATTTGGAAAATTAATAAGAATGAATGAGTCGTTACGAATGGGGTCAAGACCATTAGCTTTTCAGGGTAACGGCTCATTCATTCTCATTCATTTTCAAATGTACTGTTTTCTAATAAGTAATAAAGTCCTAATAAGTTTCTAATGAGTTCTTCTGTTTTTGTCTACATTACCTAGCCATACCTTTCACTTTACCCACTTGATAAAGGGCAGGGGATGAGTTTTCATTTTAGTGGAGGTAGGTTGTCATCTTTGACAAGGACCAATGCATCCAGTTCTAGGTTTGGTTTCTGTCGTGTCGGCGATCAACATTCAATTGTTATCGCACACGATCCTCATAATTATAGTGGTGTTTGTTTCTGTGATATTTGTCCATTGTTATGTCCACCATTGTTGTTGTTTGGAGACAAACGTTCGTCAGCTGTTCTCTCTTCACTCCCAGCCATAGTCGTTCTCATGACACGCTAGTCATCCGTCCCATTTCATACGAAAATATTCGTCGGAGCCAAAGACATTACCACCAGGTAAACCCATAGTTCCTAAGTATAGTTCGTCTCCTATACCATTCCATCGAATCCCACATAATCACAATAAAAATTGGTGTCAGAAGTGGGATTGCCCGTTTAAATGCCATCGACGAACGCTCCGACGCCGCTGAAAGTGAACGCAGCTCCCATCGCCATATTGAGTGAGTAAGAAGAAAAAGAACGCCGTTCACGATTAAAGTGCCACAATCAAAAAAAAATAAAGAGACATTTTAACAAGGACATACTTACCCCATATCAGTGACAAATCCACGATGGCCGTACCACCGGAATTAATGCAGGAGCTATCGAAGATGATCACCTCGGCCCTGCACGTCGCCACCGACACGGCCATAGCCAAGCTGGCAATGGCGTCCCCTGCTCCTGGTGCAGAGCGTGCTGCGGAACTAGCCTCGCCACGGCCTCCTCCATTTACTATGCTGCCGTTCCGAATGGACGAGGAGACGTCCGTCGGAAAATATTTCAAGAGGTTTGAGTGGGCGTTGCAGCTCTCGAATATTCCCACTACCAAGTATGCCGCTTATGCACGAGTGCACTTGGGCGCGGAACTAAACGGTGTACTGAAAATCCTGGCAAGCCCAAAAGAACCGGAGGCGATTCCCTACGATGAACTTAAAATAATATTGACCGGCCACTACGATCGTCCGCGAAACAAATATGTAGAGAGTATCAAATTCCGGACTGTCATTCAACATCCAGAAGAAACAGTGTCCCAGTTTGCACTCCGCCTACGTAAAAGTGCAGCACACTGCCAATATGGTAACCTTTTAGACCGGATGCTAATAGAGCAATTCCTCCATGGTCTTCGCTCCCCCGAGACATGTGACGAAATCATCGCCAAACAGCCAGATGATTTTGATAAGGCATATGCCATTGCCCAAAGTCTGGAAGCCACATGGGCCATCTGGAAGGCTGTAAGCCAACCAGCACCCGAGGCCACGAACAAACTTGGTTATGAAGCCCCAAGTACCAAATCTAACCATCGTGGGAGGAGTCGACAGAAGAAGCCTCTTCGAGCTAGTGCGAGCAACGAGCGCAATCGTTCCGCAACAAGTCGCCATTCCAGCAACAGAGCCAAGACTGTGCCAAAGCAAATGTGTGGCAGGTGTGGTGGTCTGCATTGGGCAGACACCTGTCGCTTCAAAACCGCAACCTGCTACTCCTGCCAGATGACGGGACATATTTCCAGAGCCTGTCGTACAAAGCCTAAGGGTACCTGTCGTACCCCACCCAATGAAACGCCAGTTCCAATAGACCGGGTCCAGTCACTGAACCAGATCTCATCTCCAAGACGGGCAGCTTCCCACACAAATTTGATAGACGTTACAATTGACGGCAATCATCTGCAGATGGAGGTCGACACGGGGGCACCCTGTGGTATCGTTGGTGTCACCCGTTTGCGTAAAATCAAACCACGAATACGCCTGCAGAAGACTGACTGTCAATTCCGAAGTTACACTGGCCACCAGGTGCGTTGCCTCGGGAAAGTAAGAGTGCGAGTGACCACTGGCAGCACCAGCCGTAATATGGATCTGTATGTGGTGGAAGGAAATTCTACAGGATTAATGGGTCGCGAATGGATCGCCAGTTTCGTCCACGAGATCCAATTCGACAAATTGTTCGCACCCATTCAAGCCATCCAAGAAAATCCAGACAAGGGACTCTTAACCAAGGAACAACAATACCAACTGGACTGTGTAGTAAGAGAATTTGATCATGTCTTTCACACCACAGCAGGGAAACTGAGGGGGCCACCAGCTTCAGTCCATCTTGTGCCAGATGCCACCCCTGTCTTTGCTAGAGCAAGGGATGTCCCAGTTGCTCTACGAGAACAATATTCTGCTGCCATCGAGGAAAAAATCAAAGCTGGTTTTTACGAACGAGTCAATTTTTCCGAGTGGGCTTCGCCAACCCACGTAGTGGTTAAAAAAAACGGTGCGCTGCGAGTCACTGGAAACTATAAGCCAGGGTTCTCCCCAGGCCCTTTTTAACGGGCGGCCCGCCCGGCTGATTTTGGCGACCGCCCGGCTTAATACACGAAAAACTGCACAACACTGCATACTATTTTATTTGTCCGCCCGGTTATTTTAGCTTACCGCCCATCTGATAAAATTTTCTGGGGAGAACACTGTATAAGCCTACAGTCAACAAGCAGATGATCGTAGATGAGTACCAGATCGCTAAAATAGAGGACATATTTAACAAAATGAGAGGGGCTGGGTGGTTTGCTCATCTTGACATCACGGATGCATACACCCACTTACCAATCAAGGCCAAATTCTGGGAGGTTCCGACTCTGAACACGCCGACCCATGGACTGGTGAGACCAACTAGAGCCGTCTATGGTGCCGCAAATATACCAGCGTTGTGGCACACGATGGGGGAGGTATTCCGAGAAGCAGAAAATGTGGCCAATTTTTTTGACGACATCATTGTTTTTGCCCCGACGTTTGATAAGCTAGTGGAAGCGTTACGCCAAACGCTACCTCGATTGGACCACCACGGATTCCATCTGAACTTGAAAAAGTGTGTTCTCGCAGCCACGTCACTGAACTGTTTGGGACATATTATTAATAAGAATGGCCTCCATAAGTCAAATGAACATATCCTTGCCATACAAAAAGCCCCGATGCCATCGTCTTCCGAGGAGTTGCAGCTCTTCCTGGGGAAGGAAACCTACTACAGCGCCTTTATTCCTAATCTTTCCCATAAAGCAAAGCCACTCCGAGAAATGCTGGGCCACGACAAATTTGTGTGGACCAACAAACACGAAAGGCCTATGAGGAACTCAAGACAACCCTCATCTCGCCGCAGGTCCTCACCCAATATGACCCCTCTCTCCCAGTCATTCTCGCCACAGATGCAAGTAGCTTCGGATTAGGGGCTGTATTAAGCCACAGACTAGTCAACGGTCAAGAAAGACCCATAGCATATGCCAGCCGATCTCTTTCGGAAACGGAACGACGCTATCCCCAGATAGACAAAGAAGCCCTTGCCATCGTATGGGCTGTTAAAAAATTTTTTAACTATCTGTACGCGAGGAAATTTTAGTTGGTCACAGACCACAAGCCACTAACTCAAATATTTCCTCCACATAAATCTCTCCCAACCCTGTGCATTAGTCGCATGGCCAATTACGCAGAATATCTTAGTAATTTTAATTATGCCATTTCATATAAACCAACAAAGGACCATTCAAACGCCGACTATTGCTCCCGCATTACGTCAATTAACAGTAGAAGAAGAAGAGGAAGATGGATTTGAGGGATTTGTGATCCACCAAATGAGCCAGTTACCCATCTGGCCAGAGGACATCGCCAAAGCCACAAGAAGTGATCCAAGACTGGGTCGAATTGTCCAGGAGCTAGCTCGAGGCCGGGATCTAAGTCGCTCTGGTTTCAAAGCACCCGAAGACAGGTATACAACGAGCGCTGGTTGTCTACTCTACGAACATCAAGTAGTGATTCCACCACCACTGCGGCAACCAGTCCTAGATGACCTCCACACCGGCCATCTAGGGATGGGCAAGATGAAAGGCCTTACCCGCTCGTTCGTATACTGGCCCGGTATCGACGGTGACATCGAACGCATCGTTAGAACGTGCGCTCAATGTGCGACGACTTCCAGCGCACCTCCCCAGTTTCGAACCCACCATTGGGAGTATCCCAAGGGGCCATGGGAAAGAATTCATGTGGATTATGCCGGACCAGTGTCGGGGAAAATGCTTCCGATAGTAGTAGACGCGTACAGCAAGTGGGTGGAAGCCAAGGTAACTTCGTCGACGACCGCGACAGCCACCATCTACAAACTGGATGAGCTGTTCGCGAGACACGGAATACCAACCACCGTGGTCTCTGATACTGGCCCCCAGTTTTTTCGCCGACGAATTTACAACGTACCTGAAAGTGCGAGGAGTAAGATTCCACAAACGCACAGCGCCATACCACCCATCCACCAACGGGCAAGCTGAGCGCTATGTACAGACGATAAAATGTGCATTGAAAGCCATGGGTACGACGCCAGCCAGCTTGCAATGAAACCTTAATACGTTTCTGGAACAATATAGAAGAGCGCCTCATGCCACCACGGAGGAGTCCCCAGCAAAATTGGTTTTGGGGAGAGAACTGTACACTCGCCTGGATATGTTACGGCCACAAGACGTAAACCAGCGAGTGCAACAGTGTCACCAAGCTTCGTTCTCAGCCAAGTTCAGATCACCTCGAGTAGGGCAACCAGTCTATTTGTCATCAGGGAATGTTTCCCAAAGAAAATGGCTTCCAGGTGTTGTCAGTCGTCGCTTAGGAGATCTCCACTACGAAGTGGCGGTTGACAACAATTATTCGAAACGCCACATCGATCAGCTTAAGCCACGGGACATAGAACGCCCAGGTGCGCCACCCCGAGAAGGAACGGGGAAACCACCAACGCCTCGACGGGTGCGCTTTAGCGAGTGCGCTTCCCCAGCAACGGATTGCCCAGCCGCTCCAACCGAGGTGATCATGATTGCCGCCGATTATGAACTGAATACCACGGCAGCAACTCCATTTCCAGTGGTCGAGGATTTGCCGCCAGACTTCAGCGACTCCCCCGAGCCGATTGAGCCACATCGACCAGGTGCGGAAGAGAATGAACGTCCAGTGCGCTCTGAAACAGACACCACGTGTCGTCGAGACGAACCGAGTCAAAATACAGTAACTCTCCGGCGCTCCGGTCACATCCGGCAACCGCCCCTGCGGTATTCGCCCTAGCTAAGTGCGACGGGAGGAAGTGTCGTGTCGGCGATCAACATTCAATTGTTATCGCACGCGATCCTCATAATTGTAGTGGTGTTTGTTTCTGTGATATTTGTCCATTGTTATGTCCACCGTTGTTGTTGTTGTTTGGAGACGAACGTTCGTCAGCTGTTCTCTCTTCACTGCCAGCCATAGCCGTTCTGATGACACGCTAGTCATCTGTCCCATTTCAAGCGAAAATATTCGTCGGAGCCGGGGACATTACCACCAGGTAAACCCATAGTTCCTAAGTATAGTTCGTCTCCTATACCATTCCATCGAATCCCACATAATCACAGTAGTTTCTTGTTTAGCCATTTGTGTCGACGTTGCAGCTCACAAATGTAGTCTTTACTTCAACGATTCCAGAAATGTTGTTGAATCTGTTGTGATTTGAGGCCTTCAGTATGAAACAATTTCTGGAATTCTGATTCAGCACCTACAAAATTGGTAGCATTATCTGAAAATATTTGAGAAGGCCTTCGTAGCCTTCAAATAAATCTTCAAAAGGTAGCCATAAACCATTCGTTGTTAACTCTGTGACTGATTCCAAATGAACAGCTCGGGTTGAGAAACAAATGAATAAACAAACATAACATTTATATGTTTTAGTTCCACGACTTTTCTGTCTCTTATATAAAATGGTCCAGCATAATCTATGCCTACGGAATGAAAAGGAAAATTATCTGTGACTCTTTGTAGAGGCAAATTGCCCATAATTTGAGTAGAGGTTCTGGCCTGGGCTCGAAACACTTAATACATTCGTGAACACTAATTTTGCCAAACTTATCCCAGAGGTAGGCCAAATTTGTTCTCTTATTGAGCTTAAGGTTTGCTGAGCGCCAGCATGTAAAAGACTTTTATGTTCATGTTGCAAGAGAATTCTAGCCTAAATGTGTTCACCGGAAATTAGATAAGGATGTTCTTCATCAACAGCAAAGTTAAATTTGTTCGGCAAGTCGCAATCTATGACTATTGTTTTTTCCATTAAATCTCGTGGTGGATGGTATTTTTTTTTATTATTCCAAATGTTATTTTTTATTGATAATTTGTTTTTAGATTTAAGTTATTCATTATTGTTGCAAATATTCCCGTGTGGCGATTTTTCCCTCGCAACTAATTAACTCAGTCGCGAGGTGTTGTACTCTCTAATCGTTAATAAACTTATTGCTTAATCAGTGTTCTATTTTCTTGTTCTAGAACGTTCTTTATCTTTTCCTTGCTTCTGTCACCTCACTTCATGAGTCATGGTGGCTACTCACTTTGCTAGTATTTCTTTCTTCTTGCTCCAGCCTTAAGATTGTACCTCTGCAATTGCAATTACGAGTTTGCCGATGTGGTCCGCACATTTCATGCGTATCAAATTTTATTCCGAAGTTTTTAGTTTTTCTCTGTTTCACCATGCTTAGGCCTGGCCACGAAGCCTATTCGTCTGGACGGTACAATCTTTGCTATCTTTCTCCATACCCGAATATTTATCCGCAGGACCATGCATCTAGGCTGTTGAGTTAACTGTGTGCCTCAGGGGCCATGCAGGGCCATGGGTGGGGTGGGGCCAGCAAGCATCTTCAACAGTAATAACCACCCACGCGACCAGGAATGGGTTTTTTGGACTTGTGCGGGCGAGTAAAACTCAAACAAGGAAGAGGCGAGAGTGAATCCATAAATACATATTTATTTCTCAGAGAAATTCTTAATTAGAATAATGACTTGCTAGCACTAAGTTAATTATTATTCAATTAATCTTGGCACCCCATAACATAAGCAAATGACTTATTTAACAAGTAAAACAACTTTAAGAAAAATTAAAATAGTGGTACACTCAACCATTTATAACTCACAATCAGTTCAGTTGAGACACAAGGACGCATGAATAACTTTTGCTATTGTAACAGCATATCGTTTTCGTACCATTAGCGCAACAAGGCTGGTTCCAGAAAGCGTCGTGCCCTCCTTTTAATTGCAGCTATACCTAGAGGCTCACTGAGTTCAACTAGGATCAAGAACCGGGG
>JAHWFO010092366.1:184143-237053 GCA_023313115.1 Rhysida immarginata
TGACGGGGGAACGAAAAAATAGAGGCCGCAATTCACTTTAGGCCGCAAACTTCTAGGGTCTACAAAAAGATCGAACTACTTCGTTTTAGCGACCCACAGTATCTTAAATAGTAATTTAGACACCAGTTACATAATTTATATAATCTTCTAAATTATTTTAATATATTTAATAAAACTTTTATAAATTTATTAATGTGTAAATAATTATAGTAATTTCATTTTAATGAGCGAATATAACTTTTATTTCATCAGCGGCGGCCATGGTTCTAGAAACGAAATGCCGACCAATAGCGTGATAGAGCATTCTGTGACATCACAACAACTTGGTGTAGAGTGGGCTGGAAGGCATCTCCGGCTATCGCCGACAATAATTTCAACACGTGAATTTCATAATAATTTATGAATGAAAATGTATGTGATTGGTTAATTATTGTTCTGCAGGGTTAGAATATTAATTTCACTGTTAGAAAACGATTGAAGAAAGGCTGGATAATTTAAAACCAGGAACTCAAATCGACCGTGTTTTTATCGGATAATTTTTGCCGATCTACGATCAATTTACCTTTTCAAAAAAGTATAAAATATAATAGAAGTTTCCTATAAAAAGATAGGAAGCAAATATAAAATATGTATTGACTATTGATCACATATATGTGTATATACATGTATTGACTATCGACCAAAAATCATTATGCTTACGACATTATTGACGGTACTCCTCATTTCAGTTCGGGAGGGGGGGATTAATATATATATATGTCGCAGGCGCACAGCGTAATTGGACACTTAGTGAAATGCCAGACACGTCGCGAAGTGTCCAGTTGCATTGGACACATACTGTAATTAGGCAAAGTGTCTACAGCAGGTCAGACCGATACAGTAACGATGTCAAATCCCGTGGAGGAAAATTTTAACTATCGCAAAGACAAAAAACTGTTTTAATATTTGCCATGTTATAATTAACCGAAATTTAAAATTTTTTATACGAATTTATTTTATATTTTATTTTCAAAAAAAATAGTTTAGTTATTAGTCATAAATTTCAACAATTTTTTGCAATGATTTAAGTAGTTTTTATAAAATTAAAAAAATGTAATTGTATAAATAAATATTAATGCAAAGTAAAAGTTTTTGAATGGTTATGGTATAAATTTCTTGTAATATATTCGGTTTCACCCTATGAAGTAGATGACAATCTCAAAAATAAAATTCTATGTGAAAAATTTAATAAACAGAAACTGAAATGATTATTCAAAGAAATTGAAGCAAGAAGAAGGAAGCATAAACAATTTATGGTGAATATTATAAGATAATATTGAATATTAATTCTAAAAAAGTAATAAAATGGGTAAAAGGAAACACAAATTTCATTTTTCTTTATTTAATATTTCTTTTCCCCGTTTATGTCACCACATGAGTGTACATCAGCAATAGAGATTTAGAAATTGCCCACGTTGGAGGTAGGAGATTGTATACTTTTATCAATTCCAAAGATTGACAGGGAACCAGTCGATCCACAAAATCTCGTAGGTGTTGACCACTGAAAAAAATGGTTTATATCAAATAGGATGCAAACATGGAATTGTAAAAGGTTGGTTCGGAATCGAGAATATCAAAAAGGCTGGTTTAACTTTTTTAAACGAAAAGGAAATTGACTTTACGAAGGAATTGACATTGCGAGAAGCTGTTAAACAAAGTTACGGAGGGCAAGGATACTTTAAGTGATCTTGCAAATCATCTAAAAAATATTGCTCAATAAAAAGATGTATGTGTAAAAAGGACTGTAGGCAATGCAATAGTAGATGCCAAGGTAGTATGCCGTGCCTTAATACTGAAAGACTTTTAATTAATTTTGATATATGTTTCATCCACCAATACTGTTTTGTAAATCAGCCCTAATTCATTTTGTTTAGAATGAAAATAAATAGTAAATAAAGAAAAATGAAATTTGTGTTTCCTTTTACCCATTTTATTACTTTTTTATAATTAATATTCAATATTATCTTATAATATTCACCATAAATTGTTTGTTTCCTTCTTCTTGCTTCAATTTCTTTGAATAATCATTTCAGTTTGTTTATTAAATTTTTGACATAGAACTTTGTTTTTGAGATTGTCATCTACTTCATAGGGTGAAACCGAATATATTACAAGAAATTTATATCATAACCATTCAAAAACTTTTACTTTGCATTAATATTTATTTATACAATTACATTTTTTTAATTTTATAAAAACTAAAATAATCATTGCAAAAAGTTGTTGAAATTTATGACTAATAACTAAACCATTTTTTTGAATATAAAATATAAAATAAATTCGTATAAAAAATTTTAAATTTCAGTTAATTATAATATGGCAAATATTAAAACAGTTTTTTGTCATTGCGATAGCTAAAATTTTCCTGCACGGGATTTGACATCGTTACTGTATCGGTCTGACCTGCTGTAGACACTTTGCGAAGTGTCCAGACAGATATTGTAATTCTACCTAATTACAGTATGTGTCTAAAGGGTGGTTTACATGGACGCATGCGATTCTGCGATGAATCACACGTCGCATGAGGTTCGAGGGGTTTTAACTTTTTAACGCTGCGTTACTGCGATTCAGGCCCCCTTTCCAAACAAATGTACTTCAACATATATATATCTCACATGTTTCGATGGTATCTGGCTATAAGAACCTCGTATTAATCTATTTCTTATAAAATAAATTAGAAATAATGAAAATTTTCTCATTATAATCTATTTTTTAAATTTTATCTTCTGTTTCAAATACTTTATTTTCGTTTTTGAAGCATCTCTTTCTTATTAATCATAAATTTATTATTTGTTTCTGGTTGTTCCATCGTTTTGGAAATAAGGGATCGATTGTCTTATTTTCCCACTTTTTTAATTGTTTGGAAAATTTAAATCTCTTTAAATTTAATATCGTTGGGGAAAAATTATTACATTTCATTAATTTGATTTTAATTTTAATTCCAATCCCAAAACACACAAATAAATTATAAACCAAAATTCCTAATATACAACAAAAATTACAGAAAATATTTTTGTACATAGTAAGCTGTATGTAATTTTTTACTGTATTTAAGAAATTTTCGTTTGTAACTTATATTTTGTATATTGCGTTTGAATAAATATAAAATTAAATTAATTTTTTTTTTAATATTTTCCTTTCTTTCGACGAATTTTTAAAGTTTTTACAAATTGGTTTCATACAGCTTTACAAGAATTTCATACATTTCTAAATAGATTTAATACAATTTTATTAATAAAATTCAAACATCAAGTGCTAATATTTGAAAAAATGGTAGGAAAATTCTGTGACCCGGATTCGTACCAGGAACCACGAATTTTAATAGATTTAATACTTTTTTAAAAGAATATAATACCATTTTAAGTGAATTACCGATGAAATACCCCCTCAGTACAGAAATACGGAAGAATTTATTTTTTTTTATTAATACTATATTGTATATTTTAGTTTAACTATACAGTGTTTAACTGTTACTCTTTATGTTACATTTTGTTTGCTTACAATTTGTTTATGTTACAATTTTGTTTTCTGTAATTTAATTAAAATAATAAAAAATAAACTAAGGGTGAATTTACTAAAACAAGATTTCAATAAAAATGTATTTTCTTACTTAATTTTGGTAATTAAACTCCATTTACACTAAAATAAAACATATGTTATATTTATTTAAAATTGTATTAAATCTATTTAGAAATGTATGAAATTCACGAAAAACTGTAATTTATTGTTTTGAGGTAACCATGTTATCACACATTTATTTTTCTTATTCATTTTAATTTTATATATTTGCGAAAATAATGGTTATTTTATAAGAAACATATTGATATATTCTTGATTTCTGTAAGGAGCCATGAAAATAAAGAAGGGAATCATGTATTAAACAACAGACATCGAGGACTCCACTTTATTTGCTGTGCTCTTTGCAGAAATAGCACCCCCTCCCCTGTCGGTCCAGTGGAAACACCGACACTGCTATATATATGAATTTCTTTAGAGATTGTCAGTTCAATCACATCAAGGAGCTTTATATCAATATATATGGACAGTCTAGTGATATATTTTTTCTAGATGGCTATAAACTTCATTAAAAAAAGGCACGACGATACAGATGCTTCGCTAAACTAGACGCCATGTTGCTTCGAGAACTTTTCAACCCATGAGCACTTGCGCAATGAGAATCGGAGCGAACGCATGCAGTGTATGTAAACCGGAGCCTCCATTTTGCAGACGCAGCGTTTCATCGCACCGACGCACATCGGCTAATCGGACAACGCGCCATCGCAGTATCGCATGCGAACGTGCGTCCATGTAAACCACCCTTAATGCAACTGGACACTTGGCGAAGTGTCTGGACATTTCATGAAGTGTCCAATTACGCTGTGTGTCTGCGACATATATATAAGTACAATTGTCTCATACGATAAATAGAGTTTAATTTCTTTCTTGTATTAATAAAGATTAGCCCTTCCTCCCAACAAAAAAAAAAAAAAAAAACTGCTCCCGATATCACAGTTGTAGATGAGTATTTTTTTTTAATAGCGGAATAATTTTTGGTCGATAGCCAATACAATCCATCTATGTTATGTCTATTTTCTCTTATATTTGCTTCCTATCCTTTTATAGGAAACTTCTATTATATTTTATACTTTTTGAAAAGGTAAATTGATCATAGATCGGTAAAAATTATCTGAAAAAAACACTATCGATTTGAGTTCATGGCTTTAAATTATCCAGCCTTTGTTCAATCGTTTTCTAACAGTGAAATTAATATTCTAATCCTGCAGAACAATAATTAACTAGTCACATACATTTTCATTCATAAATTATTATGAAATTCACGTGTTGAAATTATTGTCGGCGATAGTCAGACATGCCTTCTAGTCCACTCTACTCCAAGGCACAGATTACTTATCACACAGATGCGACAATCATTTCTTAGGAGTGGAAACTGGAGAGCTCATTGTTTTGACTTCATCTATTGTAGCAATGCCCCTGACTTTCGCTGGGGGCGCTACAATCTATGACTAAACTAAATTATCGTATTTAATAAAAACCATGAGTTATGCAGTTTCAACCACATAAAAAGTATAACACATCTTTTTGGAAATTTACATACGGAATTCTTTATTAGACATCTAATAAAATACATGTAAGACCGAATGTTCACAAACAGTACACCCAGCGAAAGTCAGGGGCATTGCTACAATCGATGACGTCAAAACAATGAGCCATCCAGTTTCCACTTTAACAATTGAACTAACAATTGAATTTCACATCTGTGTAATAAGTAATCTGTGTCCAAGGTGTTGTGATGTCATAGAATGCTCTATCGTGCTATTGGTCGGCATTTCGATGATAGAACCATGGTCGCCGCTGATGAAATTAAGGTTATACTCGCTCATTAAAATCAAATTACTATAATTATTTACACATTTGATTAATAAATTTATAAAAGATTCATTAAATATATTACAATAATTTAGAAGGTATCTAAATTATGTAACTCTTATCTAAATTACTATATAAGATATTGTGGGACGCTAAAACGAAGTAGTTCGATCTTTTTTTTTTTTTTGTTTTATCCAAAATTACTGAAAAAAATTTTTTCAGAAAAAAATTTTTTTTTCAGGCCGCACTCCTGAAATTTTTGATTTTTTTGGGTTTAGAGCCGCGGCCTATATTCGAAAAAATACGGTAGTCATGTTCAAAGATGTTAGTGGGGCTGGACCATCTCCCACGCTTTCTCCAGTTGTGAAAACGTCAAGAATCAGATCTAGTCTATGCCAGGACTCTTCTGAGAACATGACTCCCCTTCCACTGTCTTTGTGCTGCGTATTCGGTGCACCAACCCATCCATTCCCTACATTGTCCGTGGATGAACAGGGAGGACTACCTCATCAGTCATCGAGCCTACAGGCCAACTGCATGTATCCTGGAAACATTAACCTCAGTGGCTGCTGACAGCTCTCTGACAATGTCCCTGGCTTTGCTTCGCCTGTTCCTACAGGCAGATAGAACAAGGTAGAGGTCTTTTCTGGGTGTGGTGACACTTGGGTGACCCTGACTAAAGTGTCTGCGGCTGTTTCCCATCCTGTCTGTATCGTATCCATCGTCTTGAAATGAAGTTAATTGACATGTTCAGCACCTGGAACACTTCAACATGGGACTGGTCCAATTATTCGTCCTCTCATTTACTCTTCAAATGGGTACAATGAATCATAAGAAACAATTATCGAATGGTCAATTGCCAATGAAAGTTTAAAAACACGTTCTTTATGCCACTGTCTCTGTGTCACAAGTTCACCAGTGGTGGTGCCACCTGTGTTTTTAATGTGTATTTGACGATGGAATGGTGTGTATTGGACCTGTAAAATGGCCTTACCCAGTTTGGTGCTGATTGGATGTGTGGAAGGGTCTTATTTTATGGATACGAGGGTATTTTCAATAGAAACTGATTTTGCAATAGTCTTTCTTTCTTGGTAGCATCTCTTTTTGCTGTCTTGTAACGTGTCATCAGCCTCTTGAATAAAATCATCTAAAATTGGTCTATGTTCAGTTTTCGTTAGTCTTCTTTTAAAATAATGAATAAAGAATTGTCTTGAATAATATATATAATTTTAATAAAGATAAAAAAAAAAGAACAATACATTAATTAAGAACCCGATGAATATTTCAGCCTTAGATCATTATACAGAGTTTTGAATACAAATTCGAGATTACAAAGAATTTTTATATATTTTTTTTTAATGTCTGAAAATGTTTATTACATAACAAAAGGATAGCATAATAAATGGTTCAGAAATAATTTAAGTTGTGACTCTTCATGATTACTTTTTTCCAGTACATATCTTTTCAGGTTTTATGATCATGTTTCAAAATTTTTTTGCTTTGCAATTCCAGTTTACTTTTTGTAGAAACAAGGCCTTCAGGTGAAAATCAAATTATGTTGTTACTTTAACATGCTTCCATTAAAAATCTAGATTTTTGCATCTTTATACAAGAATGCAAACATGCATATAAAACATTAAATTCACAAGATAAACGAAATTCTATAGCTTGTGGTTTCAAACATGCACGCCATATTTCTTTAGAAAATGGCATCGACACCAGAAACACTTCAATTATGTGTACAATTTTTATTTAGACCAAAACATTTACAGGAAACCTTATGCTATAAAATACTTTCTTAAAATGCGTAATATAGCTTAACGGGGCCAAGCATTGTCTTCTTTGAATATTTTCTAATGTTATGCATGGTTTTATGATGGCTGGGAAAACATTTAAGACCACCATAGGAGCATCATTGTGTGAAAAGAATATCGAGATAATTTGATTGTTGCTAAAAAATAATAGCAGCAGCAGTAAATATGAGCGAGAACAGAATGAGAAAAATTATTTGATTGACATACGCTTCCAGACATTCGCTTGGTGCGCTGCAGTAGTGACCACCTAGTGACAAAAATTGAAAACATTGACTGGTAAACAGTTTAAAATATAGGCAACAACATGCAAGTGCAATGAGAGTGTAATTTTACAAAAGTGAATAATTGGCAGAAATTTTTTCGTCCCAAAACAGTGAGGAGAGATAAAAATTTTAAATAGTCAAACAAAATTGTAATTCATGACACAATTTTTCCCTGATGGGTTAATTACAGGAAAATGTTTGCCACAGATGAAGCAAATGAGAGTTACATCATAAAAAATTTTTAAATAAATCTGAACCAATATTTAATAAGGGAAAAATATTACACTTAGAAATTAATAATGAAATTGATTACATTTATAAATTGATAAAAATCACATAAATTTTATAAATCATGTTACAAACATTTTAAAACTGACGTGCAGGTCACTTTAAATTCAATTTAAATTCAATTTGAGTATAGGTTTGTAATCTTCATTTAAATTGATTTCGTTTTGCTCTTCTTTCATTGAGCATAATCGTGATTTATCTTATTTTTCTCTTTATTTTTGAATATTATTAAGGAAACGGGAGGGGAGTTCTTGTTTTAGCGTGGTCGTTTTTTTGCCTCCGATTTTTAAGAGCTCCAAATATGAGACACTTGGCTTCGAAAGAAGTAAAACTATGTTCACCCCATTGTTGAAGCACGTGAGTATCATCAGAGCGGAAGCTGGAGAAGAATGAGTATTGGCTATTTCTTTTCCTTCGCTCTATCCTTTTTTTTTTCCCCTCTCTCCTTGTCTTAGCTCGTAAGATAACGGGAGGGGAGGAGAGAATGAATGCTGATCGTAGAGGGGAAGGTCGAGAAAGAGCAAGGTCTCCACAGAGAAGCGGCGAATGAAAAGATGTACTTGATAATTCCATCGGATTCTTTATTCATTAATGGAAAACACCTGTGAACAGTAGATAGCATATTATATGGACATGCCACCACACAACAGTAATTCCTTCCATGTAGTTTCCTTGCCAGTTTATATCTATTTTGTACAGGCCTGCCCAATTCGCGCTGAGGAGGCTGGCTACGGTACAGGTTAGTTGTTTTTCATTCCACCAACAGAGTGCGCCATCAGTATAAAGAACTACACTGTCTGGAAGCGTATGGCAGATCGTGAACTGGGGAAGCCAAACTCGGATCAAGTCCGGAAGCCAATCCCAGAGGCGGACCCAAGAGAGGGCCAAGCCCAATTTATTATTATTATTATTATTATTATTATTATTATTTTCTTTATTACCAACATTCTAACCACTTGGAAAGTTAAGGCATTGTCTATGAGCCACCAACAGAACATAATCTGTTGCATGGGTTGTAGAAAACTTGCCATCACCCAATAAAATCCTTTTTCAAATGTCTTGTACTACGACCATGTTGATAACTTTGATTGGCAGGGCATCGTCCATAAAGAATTTGTTCCAGACAGCCAAACGATGAATTCACCTTTTTAGAAAAGTCTAATGGAACGATTCTTATAAAAATATCTTTTTTAGATTGGGCATGCCTGAATTTGGTGCCTATTTTTTTCTGTACAAGAGTGCTTCTGCTCACAGTGTGACCATTCATTGTCTGTGTTTTTGATCAATGATATTTTTTTTTGATCCCTCTAAATTTTTGACTTTGCATTCACTGATTTTGTTTTATCCCAAAGATAAACTCCTAATTGGGCATTCTTTTACTCTTAATTTCTGATATCCAAAAGACTGATAAAGTAATTACACTATACTTCAAAGGTCTGTTCAATTAAAAGGGATGGATGTTGAAGGCAAAATAATAAATATTGGTATTTCATTCATTTAATATTTTTACTAATGCTATTTTTAAAACAGTGCTCAACATTTCTTATCTCTTTAAATTCATAGCATATTTTAACATTTTTTTTGTTTTTTCTTAAATTTTTATTCTTTTTTTTTATTTTGTATTTGCAGAGAAACATCCAAAAAGGCAGCTCGTCTGAAGATCTTGCAAATGAAACTAATGCTATTGTAACACCATCAGTTATAAGTGCAAAGAAAAACATTTCTCCACTTACTGTTCCTATCACAAATAATTCACCCGAGTAAGTATATAAATACTGGTTTAAGTACTTGTGTTTTTAAACAACTACACACAGTACTGTTAAAGTGAAAAAATGTGACAGTTTCTGGTAACACTGGTCGGCACAAAAAAAAAAAAAAAAAATTCTCCTTCCTGCAAAAAAAAAATTAGTGAACTATATAACTTTGACATTTCTAAATCTAAATATAAGATCCAAATTGTACCATCAGGTACCATTTTTAAGACAGAATTTCATGTTGATAATAAATCAATTAAAAGACTAATATATTTATTAATTCTACAAAAAAATGAAAACATGAACCTGGCGTATTCGGCAAGTCAGAAATCTCGCATGACGCTAGTAAACCTTGCAAGACTCTGTTCGGTAAGCTAGCGCTGATCTTATTTCCCACACGTGATCCTGTTCAGCAATTCAGAAATTATGCTAGAATCTAGCCTACCAAGCTAGTTACTTTCCTCCTTGTTAGCCAGCAGTTTCTAGCCTACAGCAGTCATGGTGAACTCCACAGTTTAAAGGAAATGTGTATTGAAGATGCAAAATTTTATATTAAAAATTGCATTATTAATAAGATTATGACTATTATTATAACACTGATATAATTCCTAATACGTTAATAATTAAATCGTTAAAAATTGTTAATAAATAAAAGAAAATAACATTAAATTATTATAATAAGGTTTAGTGTCGTGCGATGTATCAAAGCATTTAATTATAATCGATGTTTTTATGAATCGTTGCATCGAATATTTGATTTTTAGAATCATCGATGTTTCTCTATAAAACATCGATTATCATTACAAAGATCCTAACTTGTGGCAAAAATGCTAGTTGAAAGGTTAAAGGCAGAGACGTTTGTAAAAGGGTTAAAGGGTATCCGTTGATCGGTGATTGGTTCCTGACATTGGGGTTTTCCATGAGGTCCGCGTTTTGGGATAGTGTTGTTTAAAGGTATTTTCGAGGTCATCTATTTCTAGGACAGGCTAAACACATTAGTTGTTTTGCTCATATGTTGAATTTATTAGTTTGCCAGTCTATTTGTTGGTTGATTTATTAATAATAAAAAAAAAAAAAATATTTTATTTAATCACTCTTTATAATATAGTTTCGTACAAAATTTGTTATTGTAAATAAATGTAAAATTATATTATTTGTTTATCAAAGTTAAAATGTGGACATCAACAATAGATGTTTTGGAAGGAGCAACAATAGTCTCATGAGCTTGTGACATGATAAATTAAGCTTTGATTATTGTTGTTTTGATTTTTTTTTCTTATACTCTCTCTCTTGATAAGCAGATATACATGTTGGTAATGTTTTTTCCATGTGAAGTTAATACATGTGTTGTATAATGTATCTTATAGATGAATTAAAGCAGACATTTCTTTATATTTATACACATGTTGACTGGTATATTTCCTTCTTAAACTTGAAACATCTCATAGGCAGTTAATGAGCAGTAAGCAAGATGGAAAGTTAAAATACTTAGCTTTAACACTCTGCTATTTATTTGGAGACAAGCTATTCATACTCCAACACTATTGAAGAAACAGCTTAGTTCAATGAGGTTGAGAAAGTTAAGACAATAGTGACATTCTTTCACAGGAGTAAAATAGCTGCTAGTTCATTAGAGAAAGAGCAAAAGTCATTAGGGACACAACCTTTGAAATTAATACAGGAAGTGTGTATTAGATGGAACACGGTCATAGCCTACAAGAATAAAGGATTTAGAACACAGGCTTTTATTCTTGTAGGCTATGACACAGTTCACCTCATGTTACAGTGATTTGTAGAGTTAAAAGAAGCTGTTACTATTATTGTATTGCAAAATATCGATAAAAGTGTTCAGCTGATTACTTCTGCTGACAAGGGAATCCCTCGAACATGTATGTCACAGATTTCCACCAAATGGAAATATGTTACTCATCTGAAACTACTATAGATGCTTGCAAAATAAGAGAGTGCGAAATTGTGTCTCTTTCAAAATAAACCGCGAAAACGAAAAAATTTCAGCATACATAGCCATACAAGGACTCCATTGTTAAAGCGGTTAGGCTGTGTGGAGTTCCCTTGTGAGTTTAAAATGGTTAATGATAGGTTGAGTTTTTTGAAACCATTTTTAAGCATCACAAATATAAGGTGAAAAATACACCAGAATCAGCAAAATCATAACAATTTTAGGTATTTTAGCCAATGCCTTGATGAGAATAAGTCATGTAACACCTGCTGGTAAAAAATAAAGAATAACATTTTCAAAAACATCGATGTTGTGCTGGCGTTTCATTATTCTACGCTAGTTAACCGGTTTTAAAAGTTCTTTTTACATGTTTTAAAATTCGAAAATAATCTATTATAAATCGATGAATTTTAAAAGAAAATCTGTGTTCTTTTAACCTGGCGTCACTCGCGCGAGCGGTGTTTACACCGCACTTTTTGATTTTTTTGATATAGCTCATCATACATTAACCTTGTGATGACTTTCATGTATTTCAAGTACAACTTATTGGCAACAGATAGTGCCGGTGTTGATCTCATTCATTTTATCGAAAGTGAAGATTAAAGCTATGTTTTCCACGCTTGGTCTCACTTTGCGGTGCAAACACCGCTGCGTGAGCAGTCATGTAAGTAAATTTTTGACATAAACATGATTTCTTAAAAATCACTTTAAAATCACTTAATTTTATTATTTTCTTCTAATTTGTATAAGTGGTCATAAATTGCAATATCTTGAGTTATCAAATAAAATTGCACTGAGTTCTTTTTTTATCGAATAAAATCACTTTTAAAAAGTGCGGTTTAAGCACCGCAGCACGGGTAGTGCTGTTACAAAATTTGGCGCGAGTGACGCCGGGTTAAACATCGATGTGTTAGGCATCAATGCTTAATTTTTATGCATCGCACAGCACTAATAAGGTTATACATATTACTTTAATTTATTTATCCATGTGTGTTTATTATTATAACTTTTATATAATTTTAATAAATCATATGTATAAAAATTGTAGGATTAATAGATAAAGGAACACTTGGAAAAATTATTCGAATAATTATTATTTATTATTAATTAATTTCCTTTCCAATTTCTGAAACTAACAAGGGAATCCTTCGAACATGTATGTCACAGATTTCCACCAAATTGAAATATGTTACTCATCTCAAGCTACTATAGATGCTTGCAAAACAAGAGAGTGTGAAATTGTATTTCTTTCAAAATAAACTGTGAAAATGAAAAAATTTCAGCATTCCTAGCCATACAAGGACTCCGTTGTTAAAGCGGTTAGGTATGTGGGGTTCCATTTTAAGTAAAGAAGGATCTAAAGAGGATTTTCTCATGCCAAACCTCAGACGTTTAAATAATTGATGAAAACTGGAAAGAAAATTCCACAGCCTGGGTTCGAACCAGGAATCTTCTGCTCACCGTGCAGACACTCCAACCAATTTCGCCACTGTGGACATGGAAGCATTAACGCTATCTACATGTCCTTAGGGCTGGTTGGAGCAGTACCATGGAAGAATAGAAGGAAGCCCCTCTCGCCGAAAAAAGCGTCATGCGAGATTTCCACGAGATCACGTGGTGATCCCATCACCCTCTAGCGGTGGTGTACATGAAGAAAGCTTTGGTTTTCCTTCCCATTGCATGGAATTCTGCATTGAGTAACCTTAATGTGCTTTGTCTAATGATGCCGTGATGATGGTAAAATAAAAGAAAATAATTCTTTTTTAATTTTTTCTCAAAACCATGCGTTTATTAAGCAATATGTGTCCATCTACTTAAGTTAAATATTAAAACATTTAAACAAATTACCTTTAAAATTCATTATTAAAGTTATGATAGGCTACATAAACCAAATAACAAAATATTTATTTACAAAAACTAATAATTATATTATTTGAAAAAATAGAAGGAAAAATCCAGATCGCAGAATTCATTCAGCGGCAGTTTATATTCATTTTTTATTACAAAACATATAATTAAAGAAAAATATTATGCTATTAATATAAAAACAAATAAAATATTAAAAATAAATAAATTTATATAAAAATCAAACATGAAATATTCATTGATATGAAAAGTTATCAGAATTTGTATAAAAAATGCAATTAAAAATATCAAAGACGACAGCGACTGTCCTTTACTCCTGCGGCTATGGTTATGGTAGGTTAGTATTAAGGAGCTGTGGCCAGAAATTTTTATGTGATCTTACTGATTGAAGTTGAAAAGTGTAAAGACGTCGTAATAGAAAGCCAGGAAAAAACATTTCAGCTATTAATTAAAAATGCAATTAAAAATAAATGCTCTTGTATATTTTTATTATGTCAGTCACTTGTTTTTAAAAGTTGCTTATCAATATGAGAATAATATAAATGCCGTCATCTGAAATCTGTGTTCTGCGGTTTGTTTTTTTTGTTGTTGGTTTTTTTTTTTTTTTGCAATTTAATTTTTTTTAATTGATTTTTGGTATACTAAAAATTAAGTGAACTTATTGTTGGTGTACCTTATATCAAGTTTTGCAAAATGATAAACACTTAAACAAACTTTAGTCACCTGGTGCGTTTAAAAGGGGTGAATTTTCAAAAAAGGAGTAAAAAAAAATAAATCGCTTTTATATTACTTTAACGTGTCAGCCACTTGGCAGATAGCTTTGTTTATTTGTACAAAACAAGAAGAAAAATAGTGACTGAAATCTGTTATGCTGATTTTTCATTGGCTGACGTTTATTCATAATTATTTTTGTTAGACTTTTATCGCTATGTAGGTACTCCCAGGAAATATTGTGATGTTTTTTATAATTATTTTCTTTTTTCTTTGCACCATAATACTAAAAATTACATAATTAGTAGAGTTTGTACTCCTGTTTTGTTTAAAGAACAGGCATCATCTATGTCAGCTGTGCCCTACGGCCTGCGGGCCAAATCCGGCCCGTGAAGCTCACTCATGTGGCCCACCTTTATATTCTAAGAATCAGATGCAGACTTCTCATTAATAATATGCAACTATTCGGTAACTATAAAAATTTTTAAATATTTGTTTTGCTTGTGTTCTGGCCTGCGAAATTTATTTCGGTATGAGTGCGGCCCTCGGATAGAAAAAAGGTTGCGCACCGCTGATCTATGTCATTCTTTGGAGTAAATTGAAAATGTTTCTGATAATCAACAACGTAAACATCAGCCAATGTTTTTCTCTACTTCTAAATATAAAAACTTACAAAATGAGATCAATAAGAAGTACGATAAAATTACTTAATATTGCTTTTTTATTTTACATAAAATTTACATAAAAGTACAATGTAAATTTTATGTAAGATAAAATTAATATTACAAAATAACAATCAGTTTTATAAAAATAAAATCAGAGACATGGACGTCAGCCAACCATTTTTTTATTTTTAATAAATTAACGATTTTATAACAAGGTTTTTTTGGTTTTTTTTTTTCAAATTTGAAATTCATTTATTTAAAAACTCAGCAGCAGCCAAGCTCGGTAGCTGCTCTAATCGATCTGTTATATCAATACCTTCATTCTATATTATTCTTAGTTACAATCAAATTATATACAGCTCCCTATACCCGTATTAACACCAGCTCCCTATAAGTTTATATCGGGTGTGCCTTCACACCTTCATGTTTACCAGCAGGCGCGCTGTGGTCGCATCGCTTTAGCATTGCATGACCTACGTCTAGCATTGGATGTGTAGCGAGAAGCGCTTCCTTCTATTCTTCCATGGCAGTACCCAGTTCGCAGACTGGGACTATCTTTCCTACTGGCGTAATATTCGTCTGAAAGTAAGTAAAGAATGATCTAAAGAGGATTTTCTCATGCCAAACCTCAGACGTTTAAATAATTGATGAAAATAGGAAAGAAAATTCCACAGCCTGGGTTCAAACCAGGAACCTTCTGCTCACCGTGCAGATGCACCAACCAATTGCCCTAAGGACATATAGATAGCATTAATGCTTCCATGTCCACAGTGGCGAAATTGGTTGGGGCATCTGCATGGTGAGCAGAAGGTTCCTGGTTTGAACCCAGGCTGTGGAATTTTCTTAACTATTTTCATCAATTTTCCAATTTCTACTAGAAACAGTGGTAAAAATTCGAAGAACGCCATTTTGATTAGCCTGACTGTTCGGTAATCTGTAGCAAGAAGTCATATGACTACACTAGTTTCTTCTCGCGATAAATCTAACTTGCCGAATGTGCCTAAAGGTATTATTTTGCACCATCTTATTAACAAATCAATGAAATGTCTGATGAAACCTCATTTTTGTTGTCTTTTGTCTCTTGTATTGCGCTTTTGGCGTGTCCTGTAGAAGTGTCCAGCAGTAATCCGCTAACATATTTTGATTCAATTTTGCCGCTGTATCAGTTTTCAATTTGAGCTATATTCTGGTGGAACCTTTCTCCATGTTCATCAGAACCCGTGCCCATATTATCCAGAAAAAATTTTTAGGTGTGAATGTAGGAAATTTTCACTTTAATGGCAACCATTGGCCCCCCCCCCCCAAAAAAAAAAATGGTATGTGATACAGCAATTTAATTGCATTATTTTGAGTTAATAGTGTGAAATCTATAAGAATAAACCATTATTTTCACAGGGAGGATTTTGATGCTAACCAGTGTAATCGACCGAAATAACAATATTTAACTGCCTTGTGTAGATGGATTTTGAAAACTCATTTTTGCTTTTTCGCTATTTTTGTCATTAAGCAATATGATGTTAACATTTTCCTCCATAAAGAATATAACTGATTTCCTTCAATATATTTTACTCATGAATTGGAGAAAGATGTTCTCCCCTTTATGGATTTAAAAATCACAAGGAATGGAAAAAATATTTTCTTTTATGTTTTTAGGACTTCCATTAACACGTGACTCTACATTAACAGATATTCCTATCATTTGTGATGGAATGAGATATGACAAAATGTCACTTTCCTCTCCAGTGTACCATCACTACTAATTATACTCATACCTGTGATACAAAATTACCCACTGTCACCTACCACTTCAGTGGTGTCACTGACAAGTGATTTACATCCAGGCAAATTAATCCCTGAATTACGCTATATTCTGAATCAGTTTCTGGTGTCTTATTCTTTAGATAATTTATTCTTCCTTTCATAATCATTCAAAGTGGTAGCTGCGATAACCCTGATGGTATATAAATGAAGTGATGTGCCCGCAATAATTCCTAGATTCTATTCTATACCCTGTCTCAGTTTCAGTTGAGAGTGACGTCACGGAACGACGTCGTTTACTGGGCATAGTGCACAACATCGTATCCTTCCGCCGTTAGACTTGTACTATGCAAGACCGTCCTATAATCACGTGGCTTCTCGAAGTAGATTAGTCGACTGGTATCTCTCCGATATCATTTTTTAAAGTTAATGTTTAAAATATTTTAATCCTCTTCTTGTAAACTCTATCATCTTCGAATTCTGACACATTTCTTTCAAGGTATTCTTCACATAGGAACAAGACTCCACTGTTTTCATTTTACAATCAAATAATCTCGACTACAGATCAACTTCATTTTAATTAGTTGGTTTTTTTTTAAATGTCATCAAATGGCTTCTCTATCTGCCAATTTTTTATTATATCGAGAAGAAAAATATGAAATATGATTGCAGAAAGAATTTTGAACTTTTTATATAGAAAATTATTCGAACTATTTCTTCATGTGGATGAACTATAATAGTTTCACTCGTGACGTCACTCTCAACTAAAGCTGAGACAGGATATAGTCATCACTCACACTCACCTTTGATTTCTTAAGCGTGGTTCCCAAATGCGCAAAACCAAAGGCAGAAACCACTAAGCAGAAAAATTTTATGACTTCATCTCCTGCTTTCGTCTCTTGTTTGATTGAAAAATTTCTACTTTTTGAAGTTTGGTTGAATTCAACTTTTGTGGCAGAAGCAGGGCAGAAACAGTTGTTCAGCCAATAGAGAACGATCTCTGCAGTGACGTCCTATCTCTCTCTCTCTCTCTCACACACACACACACACACACACACACACACTCACACTCACACTCACTCACACTCACTCACACTAAAAATGTCGGACGCTCAACTCATAAAGGTGAAGAGGCCGAGAAAAGAAATTGATGTGAAATATATACAGTAGAAAACAGTTAGCACGAAAAGACAAGGAACCTGTTAACTCAAAAACTGGGGAATTCCCCCCACCCCCACCCTCGTGGACTATTCATGCTATTTTACCCTCTTTACATGGAATAAATTTTCATTTAAAACCTGTTAATACGAACAAATTATTTGAAAAATATGTTAAAAAGAGCCAATTTAACATACCGTATTGCTCTGAATATAAAACTACGTTTTTTCGCGAAAATAAGGTGTCAAAAAACAGGGGTCCTTTTTAAGCCTAAGTACAAAATCAGCAATCTACTATTATAATTTCCTATGTCAGTTTGTTTGTGTTACAATGCAATGCAGGTGTAACAAAGAAGGGTGATAACTGCAAGCAGTGTACCCATGCAGCACCTTCTAGATAGAAGGCCTGCGGACAAATATATATACACTGTTACATCATCATCGAGCGACCAAATTTAGGGCTTATTATTGGTAGAAATAAAGATTAACAATAGCTGCTTGATGATGTAACAATGTATGATGTTTTTGTGCGCAGGCCTTCTGTCTAGGAGGTGTTGGTGGCCCATGCCAAGCTATAACAATTGCTAAAGAAATTTAACTTAACAATGGTCAAGAACATTTAATTAGCTAATAGAAACCAATTTTTGGAATATAAAGAAATTAGCTAATTTCTATAGGAGAAATATAGTGCCTTTAAATATTCTTTTCTCTTGCAGGGTAAATAAAATTTCAATTATAGTTATTGATTCTTCTCCTGTTCATGGAACCACCAATGTTAAGGATTTGAGGTTTTATTGATTTTTTTATATGGTTTATCAGCACAGATGCATGTTAGTAGCTAAGGGGGGAAGAGGGGTGGAGCAGCCAAATCAAATTTGTATGGAAAAATAAAAAACTGTCAAAATGATCTGAATTTTTCAGGGTGGATCAGATCCCGATGACAGTGCAATATGTAATAGTTTTTACTGTGATTTGTGCACATTTTAAAGAAATACAAAACATTAAAAATTTCGTAAAGGCTTTTTGCAGTAATGTATTAACAATAAATTCATGATCTGCGGAATTAAACTCAAATTACTCAATTGAAAAATGTAATAAAAATTTTAAAATGTAAATGAAAATGTAACAGAAATCCAAAATATCCTGAGAAAAGCATACAAAAATCCAAATATCCTAAGAAATTTGCTGCAGAACCCAAAGGACAAAACCCCCACCACTTAAGTGCAGCCGGTGCAAAACTGGTGGGGTTTTGTCATAACATACAAACCAGGTTCAAGGAACATACACTGACTGAGAGATCTGCGTTCCCCAAACATGTGCTTGATACAGACCATGACATTTTGAAGGAGGATTGTCGACTGCTTAGATCACTGACGAACAGGAACTTGTTGGATGCATACGAGACCTTGGGGATTGGGAACAAAAACTCTAAACAACTGTTGAATAATGCTCCAAGCCCCCTCGGCGATTCTATATTATTAAAATTGCTAAAGGATTCTTAATTTTTCTTTATTTTCTCTTGTAATTTTGTAATTTAAAAATTCCCTGTGATTTGTTTGTAATTTTCACTCGAGCATTAAAGAAAAATCCCAGATGGACCCTCATTTTGTTATAACCCCAAGAATTGACCTTACCTTACTTCGACGTTAGTTAACGGTGAAGTTAGACCAAAAAGAGACTTGGCTTGATAACTCGTAAACCGACCGAGATTATTATCGTTATTCTTATATCCTCTCCCGACCGTGAATTTCCAATTTGAATATGAACTATATGATTAGTTAAATTAATGTCCAAAAGAGCTATTTGGTTAATCGTTAGTGATATCTTTCCACACTGTCAGTGAACTTATTGAGAAAAGCGAAGAGAACTTTAACCATTTATTTTATTGCAATTTATTATAAAAAAATTAAATTTTTTTTCCTTTGTATTCACCCTATTCAGGATCGAACGAATGAAACCGACAATAAATTTACCCCTGTGAAGTTATTAGTAAGGGGGATGAATCCAATTTTGTGTGTGGTCCTTGATTTTGTGACGTGCCAAGGGGGGGGGGGGGTGGCAAGGTTCTATTATTATGGGGTGCCCAAAATGTAACCTCACTCATCCTGACACGATCACGGGTTCTTGGGACCTATTACGGAGTTAGCCGCGACACATTTTGAAATAAATGCCATTACACCAAGAGTTACGTTGCCATTATTTATTCGTTATCTTGTACCTTATTACTACCAATTATTCAACAAATCAGTACATTATATTTACTAGGGGCCCCTGCTAAATTAATCTGTCTCCTATTCCTAATAAGACATTCCTCGTCCCCTTGGCAGTGTACTCTCACTTCTGACCTGCCTGTGGCTTTGCAAGGTTCGCTCTTAAGTAAATGATATTGTCATTACAAGTGTATGCATACCACTGGTACCCCAGAGTCTGTTAATGTTAATGGAATGAGATTGCGTTCTCTTGTGACATATTACGGACCATTGAGGTACATGAAAACGTGGAGTGCACCTTTTTTTGAACAATTAGAAGGGAGGCCACATTAACCCTTCCTGTCAAGCTTAGACCAACAATTACCATTCCTATTATTTCTACTCATGTGGAGGACCAGTGCTAAAAATGCCAAAACAATACCCAATTTACAATTCCCAACTTAAATATTAACAGCTGATCCCTTATGCCACCTTACACTCAGAATATATTTACTAACTAGTAAAGAGTAATTAATATTCCAAAACAAATGGAATTCCATAAGGAACACATCTATTCAGTTCATTTAAAACTGAGCTCATTTTTAGTGTCTAATTCCTCAGCTATCCTTCTGGATTCTTCCAATTGGGCTATATTCGCAAGTTCAATTGTTCGAAAGCACGCATTTACTTCGCCAACCTTCCCAGGGTCCAGTCACAAATAACTATTTCAACACTCACCAATCTTCTCTTCACAACGCCCCACGCCGACGATAGTTGGTTATTTCCGCTTCACTGCAACACACGTAGGGGCAGATCGATCTTGGCTACTGTTGAACATTGGACCAAACATCGTTAACGTTCCTGAAACGATCAAAGTTGCTGTTGACAACCACAAAGTCTGGTTCTATTTGCCTTTAACCTGTTTATCTCTTTTTGGGAACAATATCACCGAACTCAACTTTTGTTTTTATGAGGGGAGAGAACATTAAAACCATAAGTAAACGTTAAGCTAACTAAAATAGGCCTAACTGCCATGTTGTTCCCTACTCTCTTGAATATCACCTTTCTTCTCTGAGACGGAAGTTATTTCTCATCTTTTTCATTTACATTTTTTATTCCAAAAAAAAACTTTAAACCGCAACAATCTCCTACTGAGTTAGCATCACTGAGATTCTGGGAATTTCCTCTCACCCAACAATGCTAACCCAAAAAGGAAACTTATTGTTGCCGATAAATTTAAAAAGTTCGTTAAAAGAAATGTATCTTATTATTATAAACACTGCAAAAAAAAAATCATATTCATTGTAACTACACAAAAAAAACTTTGGATTACTTACTAAAAAAATAATGAAAATAATGGCAATTACAAAAAAATAATAAAACTAAAACCACTGACATCACATGTCACAATTTATCCCATAGTCTGACATCGTGTTCAGAGGAGTGTTTTAGCAACTCTGCTATAGTGCGTTTCAGAGCAACTTGACTGTGTTAGAACAGTTACGGGACCGAATAACATGCAGTTGATCCAATATCAATGTGCAGTTATGGCTGCTTCTGAGGATGGCTTCCTTGCAAAGATGTAACTCTCACCAATCTCAACAACTTACGCCGTCGCACTACTTTTCTATGTGACTTCACATCAGGGCGTGAAAAGGTTGCGTAACTGTTCCAATACAGTCAAGTTGCTCTGAAACGCACTATAGTTATGTTTTGGTTATTGTGAAGGCTGTTGGGAATTCTGCTCCAGTCCGCTATAATATCTAGATGGGTCATTCCACGCCAGTTCAGGCATTGGCATTGACCTCTCGGATTTTAATGAAATTTGGTATATACAATTGCCTTTAGGGAGTTGATAATGAATACCAAATATTATTTTTTTATTTTTTTTTTTTATTTTTATGGAATTTACGGACATTTAAAATTTTTGAAATTTGAGTGGGGGGCCTTATGTATGAAGTACTGTAACTTCGGTTGTATTTTACTTAGAAAGATGTGATTGGTGACATATAAAAGCTCTTTAGCTGTAGATTCTATATAAAATTTTTAAAATTATAAAATGCATGCACAAATACTTGAATTTAAAAAAAATATTTTATTTATGCAAATTCCTCAAAAGGTGGGTATTTTTTTTCGTTAAATAATTATTAATATCTTACACATATTTTCATAAAAACAATGCAAAAAATTCAAAATTGTTTTGCTCCGTTTTGAAGATATTAATTTTTAAAGTTCGAGTCATAAGCCACAATACATCAGTTTGTATGTTACAGTTCTTCAGATCGACAAGGCATCCTAAGAAATATAAATTTTTATGGTAATATCCGATTGTCTTAAACATTCTACAGCTGTTTTTTTATTCCTTTCAATGTGAACTCATAAGTTTTTTAAAAGAAATTTCAATAAATGTAGAGAAGATATGAGGGTTGATCGAAAAGTAATGCCTCTATGGATGTAACTTTTATATTTGTTAACCAATTTTCAAAATTCATTTTGTATCTGATATTGACATCTGTCCTCTATGTAATGCACTATTCACTTTTCGACATTATCCCCATCCCTTTCCACGCACTGCACCAACGTATGACCCTCGGGTGAACCCGTCAGAGAGGAAGTCCGGGTTTGTTGTCGACACCAGCATTGCATGGCAGCTTTGGATCATCTTGTGCAGCACGATAACGTTCGCCCGCAAACATTTGCAACACACTAGAGGTGCTGCAGCACCTACAGTTCAAAGGTGAAAAACTGCAGTTCAAAGATGAAAGATCTTGCACTTTGCGACTTTCACCACTTCCCAAAGAAAAAGCACCTTAAGGGACATTTAATCCCTGATGACGAGATAAAAGAACAGTTGCACGTTGTGAAACACTCTGTTCAATCTGGCTAGTGAGATTTGCTGAACTTCAGTTGTGATTTCCTCCTTGAGCTCAGGCAAAGTGTGCGGATTGTTTGCATACACTTTACCTTTCAAGGCAACCCAAAGAAAGAGGTGTGTGGTCCGGCGAGCGTACAGGCCAGATGCCACGCGAGATGATTCGATCAGCAAAGACGTCCTGCAGAAAGTGCTTTGATGTGTGTGCTGTGCACGTTTCCATGCACTACTACACACTAACTTTTGAATCACCCTGTATAATGAAGCCTGTATCTACTTCAGCTGCCTCTGCAATTTATCTTGTCCTTCAGGGTAACTCAGAAGTGACTAAGCGTAATTTATAAAGTTTCATTGTCTCAATTGTTTAACATTATAAGGATATAATCTGATGATATACAAAGCTTACTCTTTTGGTTTCATTTATTATTTTAGTGATTTGCATAATGGACTAAAGTTTTATTAATGAATTTGAATGAAATTTTCATAACTTTATGCAGTAATGTGGCTATTCAAAATAAACAATATGTGAAAACAAAATATTAATACCTAATACATGTATAATTACATAGCAATAAAAGTGATCCCAATTATTGGATCAAAAATTTCCCCTATTCTTTGTTGAAAAACTGCAACATTGAAGTTTATTTTTTTCTGCTCAACATTTTACGTACTGTAACTTGTTGATATTCTTTTTTCACCTCTTCAAACAAATGCAGCAAGTTTTGACTTGGTCTTGTAGCGATAAAAAACAAAGTTTTCTTTGTGACATGGTGACAATAGCAGGCAAGAAATTGAAATGTGATGTGAAGAGTGAAAGTGATGTAAAGTGAGCCCAACACGTGCATTCTCAACTGCAATCACATGTTGAGCTCTTCCTAAATGTAAGATAAATGCCTTGATACACAAAGCAAAGAAACAGATTGAACAATGCTCAGTTTCCTACTCCTCCTTCAAAAAAAATGAGCATACTCTTTAAATTACAGGAAGTGGCATTATTAACGCTTCAATCCCAATCATTGATGTTCCCTCTTTAAACCGACCAGTAAACATGGCAAAATCAAGTCATGGCAATCTTGACTCGATTTTGCCATGTCTACTGGTCGGTTTAAAGAGGGTATATTGATGGTTGGTGCCTGAAATGGGTGGTCGGCTTAAAGAGGGAAAAAATGCATTATACCTATGAGACATTAATTCCGTGCCAAGGAAAAGTGGTCGAGTTAAGAGGGGGTCGTGTTAAAGAGGTGGTCGAGAATAGAGGTTTCACTGTATTTATGTAAATAATAAAACGCAAATAAATGAATGGTCCCAAGGTTGCACGCTTGCTCTTCCGTGTACGACTAGTCAAGTCCCTACTACCTGACTCCCGGTGCTTGGAGCTCAAGCTTTAAAAATTAATATCTTCAAAACGGAGCAAAACACAGTTTCGAATTTTTCGTATTGTTTTTATGAAATACCACCCTGTGGACAACCCCTGGAGGGTCGAACCTCAATTTCCTCTCCCAAAAGTTGGGAGACAATGACTTTGTATGCCAAAAAGGTTTGAATCCATTTACTGGACACTGGAGCAATAGCTTTAGAAGTTAAAGCATTGACAATTGAAATATAAGAGGTGTTGTCGAAGGCTCCCTCGATATCAAGAAAGGCTCCAAGTGCTAACTTCCTGTATTCAAGGTTTTTTTGTTTTTTTTTTATTTTAACCACCAATTTGTGTAAGGCTGCCTCTGCAGATTTGCCCGGTTGATAGGCAAATTGATTAACATGAATGGGATAATTCATCCCAATAGTTTCTCTAATTCGCCTATCAACGATCTTTTCAAAACACTTAAGTACCAAAGAAGATAAATTAATCGCTCGAAAACTTTTGGCTAGTTCATAGCAGCCCTTACCAGGTTTCGGAATAAAGACCACTTTGACCAGCCTCCACAGATTAGGAATATAACCTAGGGATAAACTAGCCCTAAAGATAGCACATAGGATCGGTGAAATCACATCCGATACTTGAAGCAAGACTGGCATAATGGGCCTTTTTCAAACGAGAAAGCGCGAGATTATGTCCGCGCTCATGCTTGATCGAAAACGAGGCTGAAGGGTGAAGCTCAGCTTGCTGCGAAGGAATGAATGCTTATTCAGTCCGTTTTTAAGTGCACTACCACAGATATCATTAAAGGATATAAAAGAAATTGTTAGATACAAGGCTTAAGGAGCCGAGGGAAATCTGGAAACTGTTGATCAAATCAAACTGTTTGTTTTCAGGATGCAAATTACAATTTTCAGGAGATAAATCACAATTTTCAGTTCCTTCTTCAATGGTGATCATTGCTTCAAATTCATTTGACCAGTAAGGTTTATTTTGTCATTGTTGTTATTGTTGTTGAATAAGCCGCAATGGACTAAGTTCTTTTCAACTCTTTATTATTCCTTTCTTGAGTCCAAAATGCGCCGTTTTAATTCTTCATTTTTTCCCAAAAGCCTTTTGATTGTTCCAACTTTCTGTTATGTGGTGTACGTTTTTGTATGTCTGCTTGTGAAATTTGTAATTCTTCTATGTCCTTTTGTGTTTCATTTATCCAAGTATTGGCTAGTTTCAGTTTTGACATATGAGGCGCATCCAGAAAGTAAGTTTCCCTATTTAAAAAAAAAAAAGAACTCACACTTACAGGAACATATTTATTGGCAACAAGTACAGCAATGTTTCAGCTATTTTTCAACATAGCCACCACCAGAATTGAGGCACTTGTCGTATCGTGGGATCAACTTTTGTATCCCCCTGTCGTAGAACTCTGCCGCCTGTGAATGGAACCAGCATGTGACAGACATCTTCAGCTCTTCGTCATTGCCAAAACGCTCACCGGAGGACAGGAATTTCTTGAGGTGCAAGAAAACATGAAAATCGCTGGGAGCAAGATCAGGGCTTGAATTTCGTCTTGACCAGAGATCCACTATGCCGCCAATGCATTGACTGCTGCTTGGTTTCTGGGGTGATGTGCGAAATCCAAGTCTCATCTCCTGTGACGATCCTGTCGAGGAACTCGTCGCCGTCATCGTGATACCGTTGCAGAAATGTCAGTGCTGCTCCTAAGCGTTGAATTTTGTGTTCGGGTGTCAAGTTTTTTGGCATCCACCTGGCACACAATTTTTTGAACAGCAGGTGCTTAGTGACAATCTCATGCAACAAGGATCGCGATGTCTGCGGAAAATGGGTGCTCAGCTCCATAATCGTGAAGCGACGGTTCTCCATCACGTGCTGCCGCACAAACTCAACAAGATCATCATTGATGAGGGATGGTCGCCCACTGCGCTCTTCATCATGGACACTTTGACGACCTTCGGAAAACTGCCAACACCAGCGACACACCATCTGCTTACTCATGATGTTCGGCCCATAGACCTGACAGAGCTGACGATGAATTTCAATTGGCGCAATGCTTTGTGCATTCAAGAACTTTATCACCGACCGAACTTCGCAGGCGGCGGGAGAAGAAATAAGAGCTTCCATTTCGGACCATTGCTACCACGTTACTGGCATGAGGCGAGACCTGTCCGGCTGGCATATGATTGATACGTCATAGATCTGTTACGCATGCGCAATTGACACGGCTAATTACGTTTACTTTAAAGGGGAAAACATTGGGAAACTTACTTTTTGGATGCGCATAAAAAAGCTATTCTCCTTTACTCCTAACGGTACAGTATCAGTAATTTTTTCAGTATGCGTATGTATATTTCATTGTTGTGATGTACTTTAAATATTGACCCCAATATTTTTCTTAAAATTTTTCTTTCAGCTATTTCCAGTTCTTGAGTTAACATTTTTTTTGATCAGGGTCAGACATTTAGCTGTATAAAGTGCTTCTGGGCGTATTACTGTTGTTTATTGCCAAAGTTTAGCGTTGAATGATATTGATTAATTATAGATATATTTGGTGAGGAAATAGGTCGACTTCATCTTATTGATCCTTGCTTTAAAAGCTTTTTTCTCTGATCCGTTTTGTTAAATTCTCCTAAATATTTGAACTTTTATTTATTCTGTCAAATTATCATATTGGGTGGTCTTGACGTTTGTCATAAACTTGGTTTTTGGAAGCAGATTCTTAAACCATCTCTCTTGTTTTTTGGTCAAATAAAGTGTTATTATTTTCAATGCATTGATTGCAATAAACATGATCATTGCCAGTGCGTTTACATTTATATTGTTTACTTCACTTGCACACAGATATGCAGTATGTAAAATAAAATGATATTAAAATCAATTAATCAATTAATTGATTTTGCCATATTGATATAAAAATGTAACAAATAATAAAAGCAAAAAATGAACATAAGAAAATAACATCCCAATATAATTTTAATTAATTTCAATTAATAAATTTTATTATTCAAAAGGAATATGTTAAATTAATGATTTATATTCAATATAATTTACATCAAATTTTAATATTAATTAACGAAATAATAAATAAACAGAAGTAATGATAGTATAGTAATTTTTGAGGTGATATTTCTTTAGTCATTCGTTTTGGTCTATTTCGCAACACAAATTTATTTGGACTAGCCCCCTTGTTAAGTAATCTTAATCCATCAAGTGATTCCGTGAAATATTCTGAGTTAAAATTCAGTGATTAAGCAGTTACGTCTTTATTACCGTATTTTTTTGAATATAGGCCACGGCTCTAAACCCAAAAAAATCGAAAATTTCGGGAGTGCGACCAAAAATGAGTGCAGCCTGAAAAAAAAATTTTCGATAATTTTGGATAGAACAAAAAAAAAGATCGAACTACTTTGTTTTAGCGGCCATAGTATATTACATAGTAATTTAGATAGTAATTTCATTATTTATATAACTATCTGAATTATTTTTATATATTTTATAAATTTATTGATGAAATGTGTAAATAATTATAGTAATTTGATTTTAATGAGCTAGTATAACTTTTATTTCATCAGCGGCAGCCATGGCTCTATCAACGAAGTGCCGACCAATAGTGCGATAGAGCATTCTATGACATTGAAGCGTACCCAATGAGATTCGACCTTGGAGTAGAGTCGGCCAGCAGAAGGAATGAAATCGCCGACAATAGCTTTAACAAGTGAATTTAATAATAATTTATCAATGATAATATATGTGACTGGTTAATTATTATTCTGAAGGGTTAGAATATTAATTTCAGTGTTAGAAAACGATTCAACAAACGCTGGATAATTTAAAGCCATCAACTCAAATCGACCGTGTTTTTATCGGATTATTTTTGCCGATCTACGATCGATTTACCTTTTCAAGAAGTATAAAATATAATAGAAGTTATTTTAAATTATTTTTAATTTAAATTATCCAGCGTTTGTTGAATCATTTTCTAACAGTGAAATTAATATTCTAACCCTTCAGAACAATAATTTACCAGTCACATATATTTTCATTCATAAATTATTATGCAATTCACTTGTTAAAGCTATTGTTGGCGATTTCATTCCTCCTGCTGGCCGACTCTACTCCAAGGTCGAATCTCATTGGCTACGCTCCAAGGTGTTGTGATGTCATAGAATGCACTATCGCGCTATTGGTCGGCACTTCGTTGATAGAGCCATGGCCGCTGCTGATGAAATAAAAGTTATACTCGCTCATTAAAATCAAATTACTATAATTATTTACACATTTCATTAATATATTTATAAAAGTTTCATTAAATATATTAAAATAATTTAGAAGGTTATATAAATTATGTAACTGGTATCTAAATTTCTATTTAAGATACTGTGGGACGCGAAAACGAAGTATTTCGATCTTTTTAGGCTAAGTTTTTTTTGCGGCCTAATGTGAATCGCAGCTTATAAAAAGTTATTTTTTCGTTCCACCGTCAAATTGTGGCTGTGGCCTAAAGTGAATGCGGCCAATATTCGAAAAAATACGGTAATCTAAAAGTTAGCACATACAGTGCTTTCAAGTGTGTGAATTTCGCGCCTCAGCCTCGTCTTCAATCTGCCAAGGACACCGCCATTTCTCAAGTCTCGTAAACGTGAAAAAGGCCCATTCCATCCGGTCCAGGAGATTTGTATGGTATGCCCATACAATTATATTGCGTGTAATTATTTCCTTTGCCATAACCCAGCTATCCCAGGAAATATTGCTGGGAGAATCCAAACAATTAATATCCAAAGGATTGCAGGGCGTAGCACCTGGGAAGTGAGTTGCCATAAGATTCTCGAGGACATTTTTAGGATCTTGGTGAATTCACCATCTGGTGAAGTGATTGGATTTTCTCTCTTTAAGAATTTGTTGAGTCTAGCTTTTTCTTCAGTCTTTTCCTGATTCACAGAATTTCCTCCACGAAATACGTTTAGCAGTTCTAACGGCTTTATTATACTCAGTGATGTTACTTCGCGACTTAATTAATGGATAAGGAAAACATTTACCTTTGAGTAGTGGCTAGTTAAGCTGGCGTGAATCACTGATTGCACTGTTCATTTTACATGGAATACGGCCGACTGCTCACTAATCGGTTGCTTCGCAACAGCATCGTCTTTTTCCAACAATACCAGCTCAACAATGACTCCGGTATTGGCTCCAGAAGTCGTCGGCGCAGCCGCCATTTGTGCGACCGCCGTACCTGTTGCTGTGTGGAGAGCTGTTGCGATCATTTTTGACACCCCTAACATAAGTTCTGGCGGGACTGCCATGGTGGATCTTTTATGGATTGACTTCTAAGGTACATTTTCACTTCTTTTTATATAACTGTTCTCTCCCTTCTTATGGCTATATTGATCTTGACGCTAGCGTTAGTTTTTTTCAGAACGTTCTTCTTCTGGCTGGCGTTCGATTCCGATTTCTCTTGGCAGAATCATTATCGTATCATCCCACTTCTGACACCAAATGTTACTTCGCAACTTAATTAATGGATAATGAAAGCATTTACCTTTGAGTAGTGGCTAGTTACGCTGGCGTGAATCACTGATTGTACTATTCATTTAACATGGAATACGGCCGACTGCTCACTAATCGGTTGCTTTGCAACAGCATAGCCTTTTCCAACAACACCAACTCAACAATGACTGGTGACACTGTCACGAAAATTTGTGTCTGCAGCTCAACAACAATCACTTATGAATCATACTGAAGAAGGTCACTTAGTGTATACATTTACAGTGTATTAAATTTATGTTTGTGGGCAAGTGGAGTTTCCTTTCTTCATCTCTTATGTATTTAAGTATCCACAGAGTTTTTAAGGTAAGTCTATTCTCTCTATTGAGTTATTTATAAATCCCCACTTGTTGACTGCCAACACAACAGGTGAGGACAAGCTTTTAGCTATGCCAGTCGTTGGTCTTTTTAGCTTTCCTAAAAAGCTTCTTGACAGTTTGTCTATGCTGAGAAAGATCGTGATTCCACCACACATAGCCGGATCTACTTTTCTTTCACAGCAAGGACAATTATTGTGATATGTCTGAACTAGGGCTTGTTGCAATCCATTCACACACAATTCCAGGTCAACTGTATCGCGAATTATCATCAGAAGACTGGAGATTGCGGAACGAACGTCCTCACGAAATTGAGTCCAGTTGGTACGCTTAGGATCCCTAAAGGTCCTATCCCAGTCCTCATCTGCAAGAAGAGAGAAGCGAATATGTTGGTGGTCAGCCAAGGATGGCTTCTCATCAACATATCTTTTCCTAATCCATTTACTCATACTGGAGGAACCAATTTTGATGTCAATTACCCCCCTTCTTACCGTAGTAATGATGGTTGGTTTATTACCTAGATTAAAAATTTCCAAATTGTTTTCTAAGATGAAGTCATATAATAACTTACCTCCCAGATTAGTATTAGAGCTCCCCCACATTATGTGGTTAGCATTTGCATCATAGCCAAAAACAATTTCCACGTTATGGCTTATCGAAGATTCCCATATTCTTCTAAAAATCGTTGTTTATGGGTGTAATCTCCTGGAATGGAAGGTAACCCGAGACAAAGATAATATCTTGGTTTCTCCCTTCCATTCGAAGGATGATTTTTGCTACAGCCATAGTCCCTGGAACACAGTTGATACATGGGCAGACCATTAATATTTCTAATCAATAAACGGATTGGGGAGATTAGCATGAAAAACCTCCACAGTTCCTCAAACCTCTAATTCCACCTTTAGAAATCTAGGTTCTTGAATTAGAGCTATGTGAATGTCCTCGGCCAGAAAAGTTCCAATGAGGTTGGCTATCGCTAGTTTATGCTGCAGGTTTGCTTGGATGCACCTCAGCATCTGGCGGCGAGTATATTTTGAAACAGTCATGCCACTATCCTCGCCAGAGGCTGCACGCTGTAAAGCATGTGGCGCTTCAGGTTTAGAAGCAGCATGCCGATTACATTCAGTTGATTCAACAGAGGGCATTTCTGCCGTGTCGATATCACCTGCAAGTTGTTGGTTCCGACAGGGTCACCAGATGAAGTTGGTTTATTGCAATCCATAAACTGGTGTAATAATGCGGGATTGACAGTCCATCCCGGGGGTGCCTGCATACCGGGATGAGGCTAAATGCTCCTGAGTGTTGCCAGGTAGACAGGAGGCTCCGTTAAAGACACTGTAACCGAAGCACCATTCACCCTTCAGCACGGGTCGCATAACACCTTGGGTTTGGGAGTTGGTCGCATAACACCTTATTGGATATTCGGGGATGTCCTAAGTTGTAATCAACCTAGGATATTCAGCTATCTGCCACCTGTCAATGCACCCAGTAGTCACTCAAGCCAATGGGTAATGTGGTGATGATCTAATGTTTTGGCTCTTCAGTGTATAATAATTTCTTATTTACCAGGGAAATAAAAAACTTCCTTATATGGACTTGCCATTATAAATTTGCTGTTATATACAGGGAGCACTGTATATTATCGTAAATAATAATAGTAATGATCAGTAAAAATTGCAGATTAAAAAAGAGAATGCTCTTGACGTTGCAGTATGCACTTAAAATTGTTTAAACCATTTCATTTAGTTTTACGGGCAAAAAGCATATCTCTAATGTGGCGAAAAACAAATAGGCCTAATGCAATTGTCAATGCAAAACAATGCACTTAAAATTGTTTAATCTGTTTAGTTTTTTAAGCGAATTAAATAACATATGTTTACATATAGTTTTATAATCTTTATACCGTAATTTTCGGTATATAATACGAACCCGTGTATAATACGCATCTAAGTTTTTGCGAAATTTTGGAAAAATTTCCATATAAAATACGCATCCTTGTATTATATGCAATTTATATACCTAAAATATGCAATTCAGCAACAGGGAATGCTCCGCCATATTTGTTCGAACGTGCAGAGCATTATGGTTGTGGTTTTTAAATGCTTTAGACTTTTTATATTTCCATAAAATGAAGAAATGTGAATTTTTCAAAATTAATTATCAAAACATTTATTCATTACATATAAAATTACATTATATCAGAAATAAATTTATTTAAAATCCTTCAAAATCGGAACAGTCTCTGTCTGAGCAGAATCCTTTAAAATCTTTCATCATTTCAGTAAGCAGTTCATTGTTAGGCCTAATTACCGTTTCTTCATTGACTTTGATTCTCCTGATTGAATCATCTCTAAAAGGGGTAATTCACAAAAACATTTCACGTTATATTTTCTTGAATTGTCTGCCATGCAAAATATATCCATTTGGTTGAGCGATTTGCCTTAATTTTTGAACTTTATTGTTACAGATTTCACGCGAAATAATTGCTAAACCATTTGCTCTCATAACAGGCATCTCAACTTTCAGCTTGGCAGCCATCTTAAGATGCTGGGAAAACCCGGAATCTTAGTGGAAAGGGAAACAAATAGCACAGGTTTTTGTAACAGCGATTGAAAATATTGTTTGCTTTTTAAAATTTTAATAATAATTCGATAAAACCAAGACAAATTTTAAATTTTAATAAGCAAACGATATTTTCAATCGCTGTTACATAAACCTGTGCTATTTGTTTCCCTTTCCACTAAGATTCCGGGCTTTCCCAGCATCTTAACATGGCCGCCAAGCTGAGATGCCTATCAGCACGTGGTTTTGGTTTAGCAACTATTATTTTGTGTGAAATCTGTAATAAAGTTCAAAAAGTAAGGCAAATTTGTCTTGATTTTATCAGATTATTATATGCAATTTTAGGAAATTGAGAAAAAAAGCAAAAGACTTTTCTGTAATGTATATTTAATATTGTATCCATCTCCTACCTCTTTGGTTGGCCTATAAGATCCAAGCGAAACTTAAACATAACGTGCTGATAAATGAACAAACAGACGAAACATAAGCAGAATTATAATATAGATTAATACAATTGAATTAATCAAATTAAACTGAGTAAACAACAATTGAATACAAAAATTCGAAGTGATGACTGATGAGGACTGAAAAAACTGTACTGTGTTTAGATTGATCAATGGCTTCATGGCGGTGCATTTGTGTTGGGCAAAAATGCCAAATTACAACAAAGGATGGTGCTTGGACAGCAGACCTACGTTGTCTCATCCTTTTGAGTTTCTGCTATTTGGGACACCTCCAGGAGCTGAATGTAAAAAGACAGAAAAAAATACACCCTGGTTTCTGCTCTTGTTTTCTGCTAATGGGAACCATGCTTTAAGAGTTTTCTGTCGGGCAGAAAGACAAAAGCAAGAAGTGACGTCAAGCAATTTTTCTGCTTTGTGGTTTTTGCCCTTGTTTTTATGCACGTGGGAACCAGGTATAACAGAATATATCAAGCATCCGGAACAAAGTAGTTGGAGAACGTCAGTTGCAAATTAACACTAATTAATTGTTTTTGAATGAATTATATGCAGGATACATTTACTTATCGTTAGAAAAGAGTAGATCTTAAATTAATGTAAATTGTCTGGCTTACTTAAACTTTAATTGTAATACACTGTTTAGAAATCGAGAATTGTTTTATATTCCTTGCTTTAATTTTAATTTATTATTCAAAATTGTATCTTGTTTTAATCAACTACATAATGCTAAGAGTAATTTTGATTGTTTTTTATAATATTGTCTTTTATATAATTATATAATTTTATCAATAACTTTATTAATATATACTTATTGGTTTTTTTTTTGTTTTTTTTTGGTTTTGATTTGTCTTTTTGTCTTTGTTCTCGGTGCCTTGGTGGGGATTCCTTTGTGGCACCGAGCTACCTTTATCCTTATCTTTGGTAGCAATAAATCAATCAATCAATCAATCAATCAAGTGGCATCCTAACTATGATGTATCTTATTCTCAAATCAAACACTACAAATTAGTTTGATCTGTTAACCTCAAAACGTTAAGCAAGATGATGATTGATTAACTTAAGAATAAAATAAAACTCTTTTTCCACAACGAAACAGGAATTGAACAAACATAAAAAGAAAAAGACCGAAAATAAAATGAAAAAATACAACCTGAGTCTGTAAGCGCTTTTCGAAAGCTTTGCTACCACCCCATGTGTCGGTTGCCATTCACACCACAACACCAACGCCTGCATTTAGAGTTGTGCCTTGCACGGGAGGCGTGGACAGAGGACGAATGGCGTCACATCATGTTTAGTCATGAGTCCCACCTCTCCATGACCTCCGATGACCATCGTGTTCGCATATGGCGGCGTCGAGGGCAGAGAACACAACCCTCCCATATTACGGAGAGACAGACAGGCGTAACCCCTGGAAATCATGGTGTCGGGAGCCATCAGATATGCATTCAGGTCACCTCTAATAGTGCTTTCATCCCAGTTGGTCCCTTTCATCATATGTAGTTTCTTTCACTTTAAAACCACTCCTTCTGAATGCTTCACTTATTTTGTCAGCCAGTGTATATTACTCCATTTTTAATCTTATGTAATTTATATTAATAAAAGAAAAAATAAAAAAAATAAAAAAAATCGTGTTTAAAGTTTATCCTCGATTAAATTTTTTTTTGTTGTTTATTTTTGGCTTAAAGTCGATCTTACAAGGGGAAGAAAAGGGGAGAAACAGAGTTGCCTACAATCGGCTCATCACATGATCAATCATCATCTTAAATTGTCTAAAAATCTTATGTGGAAAATGCAGATGATTAACTTAAGAATAAAATAAAACTCTTTTTCCACAATGAAACAGGAATTGAACAAACATAAAAAGAAAAAGACCGAAAATAAAATGAAAAAATACAACCTCAAACAAAAATGTAGAGTCTCCAGTACTTGTTCACGGTTGGCAGGTGCCGATGTTATGGGATTCCTGAATGCTTGGAGCACAATATGACGGTCCTTCCTTGGGGTGGTGTTTGTTGGTCGACCCGAACCTGTACAACTTGTACCCATTGATTCCAGCATCGGTCCACTGTGGCATCTGAATGGCCCAAATGCCTGGCAGTTGCACGATACGACCAACCAGCTTCATGCAGTCCCACAATGCAGCCCCTGTCGAATACTGTCAATTGGTGGATAAGATGTCTAATGCGTCTCCGAGGCATCACTGGTGCTTTGTACAGTACAGTAATCCTCTCTGAACGTCACGCGTAACTGTTGGACTCATGGCAGTTGACAGGTAACAACTTATCAGCAACATGGCAGTGACATCACGAATGCACTCTAGTGAGCATTCTAGACATTACAGATCTATGTGAATCTAATAGTTCACTCACACATCAACGGTATGCTTGTGTATTGAAATAGGATAATATTGGACCACTCCTTCTGGGTGCTTCACTTTTGTCAGCCAGTGTAATTTAATTTCTTAAAGGTAAACTCCACACCCCAAACAGCTTTGTTTAAAATGAAAGATGAAAGTCTCAATAACAACATAGCATGTATAAAAATTTTCAATTCGTACTCAAAATTAACAAAGCCGGGAATAAATGGCGAAACTAGTTTGAACTCCTGATGTCCCTCTGTTCTACTGTAAGGCCACCACCTGTTTAATCAATAGGAACAGTATTATGATCCACCCTTCTATCAAAATTGATAAAATATATGAAAAACTTTCATTTTTTCCTTCCCCCTGCGATAGACACTGGTACCATGGTTTGGCAACTGTTACGTCACAAGTTGCCGAGAAGTGCGAAGGAGTTTCGAATATAGCCTACGAGAAAATCATAGGCTACGGTTTCGAATTCGTGACGTCACACATTGGACGGTATCGGTTAGTTGTCAGTTGGGCATCGCAATGGACTATGAATATGAAACAAGACCAGTAGTGATGACTGCGATTTTGATAACAGTGACAGTGATATACAAGGGCTGTTAGCAGAATTAAATGCTACTGCAACTTCTGCAATATACAGCCCTAAGCATTAAACCGTGAAACGGGATCTTCTGCTTGCCGCGTCGGCGTGTGCCTTACACAGCAGTTAGGCTTACATCCTCATTACTTCAGTGTTTAACAAGTGCTGTTGCAGTCATTGATTTTGAAGAACGCCAGGCCCGTTTAGAGTTGGATAAGCATTTAGTTCCACCATATACATGATCTAGTTTCAGCGAATTTTTTGTTTGAATTGATACTGAATTTAAAACGGCGGATTCATAGACAAAGCAAGACTCCTCGAAATGAGCACACGATGCTGTTTGGAGTTGGATACCAGTTCCCTCGCTGTCAAAAACTAATCCACTGTTTTTTAATCGATTCTGATTCTGGAAATCTATGAAACGTGAAATTTCTATCTGACTGTCTATTTACACATCCAAACAGATAACAAATTCAAGGCATTCCGACATAAAAAAGGTTAGCAAAATCTTACGATATGTAGAATCGTTCTAAGCGACTAGAATCTCGGCGACGAAATTCCCCGAGGTTCTCGTGGCAAGAAATGACAGCTTGTTCCGCCGTGTTCTGTGGAGAAGGAATGGGAGATTCCACCCAAATTTTCAATTTTCCGAGGCATTTTTCTTAATAAAATATTAGGAAGAATCGAATAATTTTTAATGATAAATACTCTATTAACCTGGATTAATGTTACGATGCAAAAAAAATAAAGTCGATTTTTTCCGTGGAGTTTACCTTTAAATTAAATGAGCACAAACCAATAAAACAAAATACGAAAATTGGTCCAGAAAATTTATAGTGACAGTGCCAACTGTACTTTACAAAATGTTGGAGCCAGAAGATTTTCATGTTTACGTTCCTCATAGACAAAGCCTTCCAAACTCCACTTAGCAAAGAAAAACCAAACATCGATCTACAAGAGATCATTCCAAAAGCATTGCCTTGAGGAATGGATATACAGGGTGTCCATGAAAGGTCTGACACATTTTATCTGTATATTACCAAAAAAACTAATGAACAGAAACGGATTTCAGTATATGAAAGTGTAACTGAGAAAGTTTTATTAAACCAAGTTAGTAGACCCCAATGTGTGCTTCTTGGGCCATACAGAGGATATCCAGCCGATAATCAATTTCTAGCCATGTTTTTTTTTAGCATATTGACATCTACCTTGTTAATAACAACCATGATTTGGCGTTTCAAATCCGGAATGTCCTTAACTTTTGTCTTGAACACCTGGTCCTTCGCGAACCCCCACAAGAAAAAGTCCAGTGGAGTAATGTCAGGTGATCGAGGGGGCCAAGATGCTACATCTCTTCCTATCAAACGACATGGAAATTTTTCGTCCAAAGCGATAAACCAATACACTGTCGTGCTCTCTCCTGTGAAGTAGCCATCTTTTGTTTTAATAACTCGGATGTACAGTTCCTGCACTCTAGCGGCGAAATTGTGAAACTCAATGAAAAATTTTCAGTTACTGTTTCATATACAGTATAACTCTGATAATACGAATTGTTGGGGGCCAACAAATTTTTACGTATTATCCGGGTTTCGTATTATCCAGGAACAATAGAAACAAGTCATAAGTCGTGTATATTTGCTGTAAATAAACTGCTTTTACTATATATAATTTTATTTATCCATCCAAAAATTACAATTTATGAAAAAAGTTCGAGATCGGGTGCAAATTGCGAGACCAAAGGTTTTGTTCAGGCTCGAAACAAAATTTCAGGATCAAAAATGGCGTCTCATATTTGCGAAAGTGTAGCTTGTGGGATATTTAGCGATTTAAGAAGCAAATTAAACGTTTTTAATCAAAAATTTTATATTTGTGAGATAGAATAACACAGACTTTAATTTCAGGAGAAGTGTAAATAGGTTTATAACATTACAACACGTTGTCATTAGTGCATTTTATACAAAGTGCTCTCGAAATCGTAGCCGCTAATAGCGCTACAGCTAACGGAACTTGACTTCGCTACTTGAACAGTCGGTTGGAACTACAGCCATAGATTCCATTGTTTTAATGCTGATTTTTAGCGGATTCTAGCGGATTTTTGCATAATTTTAGTGTCAAATCTGTAATCTAGCGGAAAATCCACTAAGTTGGCAACACTGTGTTGTATAAAAAAAAAAAAGGTTAAAAACCTAATCGCTGCAAACATCATTACCCAATGAAAGTTACTCACATACTGTACTGTATTTGCTGCTCTACACTGTTTATCCAATCACAGTTGACAATTATAATCGTTTTTTAGTAAGAAATTTTCATTTATTTTGCAAATTTTTTTTCATATTAACCGGGTTTTACGAAAAAAATTGTTTGTATTAAGGGGGTAATTTTCCAAGGAAAGTAACCAAATCGGACCGGGACCAAAAGTAATTTTGTATTAAGCAGGTTTTTGTATTAACAATTTGTATTATCCGAGTTATACTGTATTGAAATCAGTTTCTGTTTATATTTATTAGTTTTTTTGTGATACACAGTGTCAATGCTACCAAATTTCTTTCAAAAAAAATTCTTGCTGTTCGTTTTGTAATCTCCCGTCACTCTTGTGCCCCCATCTGTGAAGGCACTGTCCCAGCATCTTAACGAATTCAAAGACAGTCATATGTGTGGGAGCTAATGAGTTCTGGACCGGTTAAAGACAGAGACACAGATATGGAACAGTTAAAAAAAGAACCAAATTCTTTAATAAACTTAATAAAACAATACAGCTTTTTCAAATGGTTTTTGCACCGGTGCATTAACTATAAACAAAAGGGTAACAAACTTTCTCTACTTTAACCTCTTAACATAACTTATAATCATTGTGGTGGCGCTCGCATTGCGTTTCGTAGGCAGCCAAGTAGAAAACAAGAGTGAACCAGGCACTATTAAAAAGAGGCTGATTGCCTAGCAGCCCTGATGCCAGTTTCACAAACAGCTGGGCAACAACTTGATCTCCAACACTCAAATATTCCTACATGTGCCCCTTTTTTAACTGCCTTCCAGTAAGAAAAGTATATAGTAGTTAATAACCATTTCCTATTTATTATTTCATTTTATTAATTAATTTGGTAATCTTAATAGTTTGTGATGAAAGAGACTTCTTTCCACGGAGGCGGCGCACGGTGTGCCAGAATGCCTTGTTTGCCGAACCATAGTCTGCCTCCAATTTCTCCCCGAACTTCTCCCAGGCCTTGGCTCTGGTGTTGAGCCGCTACTTTTCCACATTGAGAGATCTCAGTTGCGCCGGTATGGCCACGTGATACGGATGCTGCAAACTGGCCTTCCTAGGCAGTTGTTACTTTCCAAGCCGGTGGGTAAGAAACCAAGGGGTTGGCCCAGAACCAGGTGGCTAGACTACATGGAGAATCCGGGTTCAAGTCGCTTGGGTATTACCAGGGAAGACATGCGCCGGATGGCGGAAGATCGCGATTGCTGGAGATCCTGGTTCATAGCGGCATTTCCTTGTTGTTTTGATCCCATGGGCCCCCCCCCCCCTCGACATTTGTTACAAATGTATAGATATGCCCTGTATATCAATGTATGTAGAATTAAACAACATTTATAATTGACAACAATAAAACCAAAACAAGGTGACAAAATTCTATAAAACTATAAAACTTGCATAACATATTATAAAAGTGTTTCAGAGTGTGTTGTGGATACGTTTGTGATGTTTGCGTCATCTAGATCTATATTTGAATAGATCTAGTTATACTACTTTATTCATTTATGCATATTTTACCCATATTTACCTTTTCACTCTATATCCATTGACAAAGCATTCTCTTTTGATTATTTTATTTTATTCTTTATTTTCAACTTTGGGATGGGAAAATAATTCTTTTTCAATTTGTTTTTGTGTTTTTTATTTATTTATTTTTTTTATGCTGCTTTTGGACTTAGAAAAGCCCAAAACTGAGCAAAATGTATCAATGATGGGGTGAGCAGCGGATCACCCCATTGTTGACTTCACGTGATTGCATATCCGGTGTGAGAGGGCAAGGAAGTGGAATCTAAAAATAAAAAAAATAAAAAAAAAGAGGGAAATCCGGTGTTAGTGTTGCATGGAGCAAGTTACGCCAAACGCGTTCTCAATACGTGTTGATCAGTATGCTTATCATGCAAATAACTCTAAATTGTGTCAGAAACTTTGCGTGAATGTAATCATTGTGATCACCACTTAAACGTGATTTGTCACAAGGACTTTTACTCGACTGTTGCGCATATATGAGCTCCTGAAATCTTCACAGTTCCCTGTGAGAAATATTGAGACAACATTAGAGCAACAAAGCATTTGGCATAACATAAAAGGTTGATGAAAATAATGCATCAAAGAGTGCATTCATCGTGGAGCAAGTGTGATACAGTGGTCGACAAGTGCTTTAGTGTCAGCAAGGGCCCTTTCCTCCAGAGTGGGAAGAAATTATATCTTTGCTGCTGTGGAACTCTACTAATCATTCCCTGTAGAACTTATGCAATTGATAGTTGAGCTAAGCAACCATCGTTGGTTACTACAGTGCCGAGTCAACCAGTTCTTCATATTCAACAAAGTCCCAGGAGATTTTGCATCCCATCAGGGTCTGTGTGTGAAATACATCCTAGATTTGCGTTTCCCTAGCGTGGTCCACTTATCTTTAGTCCGACAGCAAACAGTGAGTAGCATCCTAAGTATTAATATTGACTTACTTGCATTTGTAAACTTTGAGACTGAAACTTTTTTCAGTTCTAATGCGTTAAGTTCATTACGTCTTTTGAGAAAGCAGTGTTCATTAGTTAAGGTTTCGTGATTGCTCGTTTATCGAGAATTCTTCTGTAATATTCACCTAATTATTCCATATGATATGACAGTTAGATTGAATTATTTAATTATTTGATAAATCATAATTTAAACTTTCCCTAACCTTACTAATTCTACCCTACCTATTTCATTATTGTAGTTGTATTTACAGTATTTATCCATTGAATTAAATAAGCCTTACTTTTGTGTGACTCTCTAATGCTCTTCTTATTTTAAAGGGGTGGTTAATGGTTAAAGGGAAAGGGATATCATAGTGATTCTAGCTTAGGCTAATTGTTGCTTGTCATTGTGTATGCAAGAGGGATTTGTGGGATCCCTGCTTAATTCAAATTTCATCGATATTGGCATAACAGTACTTGTCATTCACTATACGATCCTCTGCCTAATCTGTATAATGGTGTGTGAGTGCCTCCGCTAACTGAATCTTGACTGATGCTCCTGACTAAACCAGTATGTAGTAGACATACTGCTCCAGAACGGAGTAACAATCGTGTATCAGTACAATTTAACAAAAGTAAAATAATAATAAAATTGAGAAAATATGTTTTATGCAACGTATAAATATAAATTAATTGTGAATTTTTACGATCATTTTAACATTTTCTTTTGTATGACTATTACACCATTGGAGTAGTATAATTAGGAGGAGAAAGCACAAAAGCATCATAAAGACAATAAGAATGATAGTTATCAATATTAGAAGCAATTCGGATAATCATGCAATCCCACGATTTGCTGAATCACAACATTATTAGCATGAGTATCAAAAGCAGGCTATGAATCAAAACTTTTTCATTCATTTCCTACAAGAAAAATAAAATGGTTATTATTCACAATTTTTAATCAAAAGAAGTACTCGTATAAGCTACATGTGTGCTGGATTAAATTGATTAGAGACAAATAACAGTCATATTCCCATCATTTTTCCGTGCATCTCTTCAAATTCATTTTCATAAACCATTCTCACCTGCAAAACTATTGAATGCGTTCTATAATGCAGATCTTTAAACTCATAGTTGACTGATGTTGCAAATTGAATCATAAGTTAGCAGTAGCAATTGTGATTTTCGTGTTGAAAAACTTTCTTTTTTTTTTTTTTCTTCATTTTATATATCTATATATTCATGAGAAATTTTAAAAAATTAAAGTATTTGTAACGTTCAGCAGTACATAAAGAAGAAATTTAGCGAAAAAAAGATTTTGTCGATAGACTTTCTTTTATGAGTTTTATTACTGTGTCTCTAATAGGAGATAAGCTGCAATGATAATGTGCCTAAACTATGTTTAGTCTATGTTTTATTTATTCTCTTAAAAACTTATTTGCTATAGAACTTCTCCAAATGATGAAGCTCTTCAGTCTTCTCCAAAGGAAAAATGTACACCAGAATCTGTTATTGGTAAATATTACACCAATCCCATTATGAAACCAGTGGCTGAACATCCTTTAAGGTAATTTTATTTTAAACACGTAACTTCTAAGATATAACATATTTTTTAAGATTCCTTTAATATCTGGATATATTTGCAGAAATAACTTAAAAGCTGAGAATACATTGCCATTCTTATATGTGACCAACACTTCTGAAAATGATGATAGCGAAAAAGAAAATGTTTCCCAAGATATCTCATCAGAGTGCAGTGTAGAGAATGATAGTGAGCCAGAATTAGTTGAAGGTGCTGATCAGCAGCCACATGCTGCTGAAATTATATTGCGTCGGCCTGGATATTATACTATTCCATCAATGGAGGAGTTAGCACAAATAACAGATGGCAAAGGCAACTGTCTTGTTGAGAATTTTACTGTGGGCCGAGAAGGATTTGGAAATGTATATTTCTTCGGACTTACTAATGTGTTCGGCCTGAATCTAGATGAAATAGGTAACAAAAATTAATAATACTTTAGATTTTAGAAGATTATCCAGTCTTTAATATTAATGATGTTACACTTGAATTGAGAGGGGCAGTCAAAAAAGTTCTGGAGTTCCTCAACAGACGGCAAACAAGCAGTATGATAGCAATCCCACTTTTGTGGAAGGGAGAACAGCATCTCGTAGGCACAATAAGGCTTGACAGTTACAGCGTGCCACTTTGTTACTGTTTCGTTTCAAGTAGATGTGAATGTCGTTTTTCACAATGTCGCTCTCTTTGCATTCTTTGACATTGACAGTATAAAGCACCATGAGTTTACTTCCTCAACAGAGTGTTATCGGCCATTTCTATGCGCAACTTTTGCGGAAACTGTGCGAAGCGGTTTGGAGGAAGTGGCACGACATATGGCAAGGACAGTGGTTTCTGCATCATGATAATGCACCGAGCCACACGTCGCTTGTGTGCAGCAGTTTCTCACAAACAAAAACATTACTGTCATCCCTCAGACGACGTACTCTCCAGACACAACCATGGATGACATTAATCAAATGCGACGCCCAAGCTTTGGAAGATTCCTCAAGAAGCCTTCCAAGAATGGCAGATTCGATAGAGCAAGTGTGCACGCTCAAAAGGGAGCTACTTTGAAGGATATTAGGTAAGCACTGCCATATGTCCTACCATTAGAGTGCTATAACCGTCATTCCAGGAACTTTAGAACTTGCTCTCATATGAAGCAATGCTTTTTTAACATTCTATATTCCGGTATTAATTTTTAATATATCTATAGTTTTTCCTTCATTATAAGCAAATTTTAAATACATATATTCTTGGCAGATATTCAGAACATTTTGCAACTTTAGCTAATGCTTACAAGCTCAATTTTCAGTAATTTACAAAAAGGATTCAAATATGACCTGGGTGTTTTTTCAAGGAATTTTGTCTATGGATAAATTCTGTAAGGTCCGCTTATCTGCTTATTACCGTAATTTTCGGCAGTAACACCGCGGCGGCTGATACACCACAGCAGCAAAAAATTTAACACAAACGTAAAATCTCCGACAGCAATGCCGCAGCGGCCGATACGCCCCCCCCCCCTCCCCCACCCCCACCCCACGACACAAGCAGAACGACCACTCCTCCTATAATTCCTATATTCTCCTCTATTTCCCTCCCCCTCCTATATATTCCCATATTTTGCAAAAAATTCCTATATGTCCTATATTTTCTTAAACGCATCATCAAAATATATTTACCAAAGTTTCGGGGAGAAAAACGACTTGTAAATTGTTTATTTTTTTTTTTTTGTTCACTAGGGGGTAGCCCAATCAACGATATAATAGAAAGCCTAGAAAGAGGAGGCTCTTTCTAGGCTCTCTACGATATAAATGAGTAGATCGCTGCCATCATTGGGGCAATTTGATAGCGGCGAAAAGTGGAACTAATCTCTATTATTACTGTTGGTGCCATTACTGTGGTTGGCAAAACAACATCGCCAGCTGAGAAGCCCCACTCACCCAATATCGTGCTTGCAGTCTGAAATTTCTTATGCGACCTCTGCCAAATTTAGATGCTTTATAATGTCAAATATTTTCGCATTATCTACACTAATAAATGCGGTAAATAATTTCATAAATACCTATAAACAATCATTCTGGTATCACTGAAACAACAGTAGCATCATTGGATATAGACATCTTTTATGTATCAACCAACTACGATATAAATGATGATCAGGATTTTTACATGAGGAAAAACATTCTAAGCCGCAGAAAGATAAAAATGCCCCTGTGAAAGGTAAGTGGTGAACCTTTAATATATCTATACTACAATTTGAAGCAGAACAAGGGATCGCATTGAGTTTTACTGTGTTTGTCTACACAAACTAATCACGTAAACATACGATGAAAGCATCTTTTGCCAACCACAGCAATGGCCACCACGCTTTCAAATGGGGATGCGGTGGTGGCGCTGTAAGCAGCTCGCGAGCGATATAGGGGAAAATATCTTCACATTGAATGATGGTACAGCTGCCATTTTTTGAGGGCAAGAGGAAGGCAATCCTATACTGCTACTCATCGAAGTGCGTTGTTTTTGCCCGACTTGTTATTGTATAACGATGGTAACAAGTTGTTGCGTGTTTGGATGTATTGTATAACAATGGGAAAATTTCAGAGCCATGGCAGCCATGGGTCTCGATGCCCTCAAAAGATGGCGGATATTCGATGTTTATGTTTTGATATTTCTCCCTATACTCATTTTATATCGTTGATCCCAATGTGGACTCCTCCCAATGCAGCCATTTTCTTTGCGTTTCTCGTCACGTGGTAGGAAACGCGCGCTTTTTCCCTCTCAGACATGAAAAGGTGAGGAAATTACTGTAATGACATAAATATAAGCTAAATAGTCTATCTATGAGGGCTTCACAACAATAACATGAAAAGGTAAATGGGTATTCAGCATGTGATTCACATTTCTTTGATCGAAAAGGTTAAGTCTATACATTTCTTTTCTATTCGTTTATTCGAATTTAGCTGATATGGCACCATATAAGACGAAATTTCAAGAAGGTTGGCTAACTGAAAAGGATTCTAATGGACACGTTATCAGTTCTTGGTGTAAACGTGACCAAGAAGATGAACACAAAGTTGCATGTATGATCTGTAGCAAACTTATTTTCATCGAAAATTCTGGAATCGACCAAGTATTACAACACGCCAAAAGTATAAAGCACACTGAAAAGGCTAAAGTTGTGGCATCCTCGAAACAAAGTAGGATTGAAACAAATGAATTTAAACTTCAGATTCACGATGATAACGTTACAAATGCCGAAATTTTGTGGGCTATGCATGCTGTTCACAGTGACTATAGCTTCCATTCATCTGGTAATTGTTCAGAGTTATTTCAAGCAATGTTTCCTGATAGCAAGATTGCCCGAGATTTCAAAATGGGAAGAACAAAAGAAGCATATTTGGTTAATGACGGACTGGCACTTGTATTTCTAACAAAGTTGGTTAAAGAGATTAATGAGTCAAAATCGCCATTTTCTGTGCACTATGATGAAATACAAATGTACAAGTAAAAAAGCAACTTGATTTGCATGTCAGGTATTGGAGCAATGCGAAGAATGAAGTCGCTACTCACTTTTATAAGTCCATTACATTTGGGCATGCAAAAGGTGAGGATATAAGTGAGGCAATTATCCGAAATCTTGAAATGGACAAATTTGACTTGAAGTATTTCTTATCACTGGGCTCAGATGGACCTAATGTCAATAAAAAAGTTTTCCGATTGCTTTCCTCAAAGCTCGGGGAGTTAAATTTACCTGGACTTATAGACATTGGAACATGCAATTTGCATGTAATACATAATGTATTCCATAAGGCTTTGCTTGCATTTGGGACTGAAATTGAAGAACTTACTGTAGATCTTCACTTCTTCTTTAAACAGTCTTCAGCCTGCCGTGAAGACTTGCAAAACCTACAGAAAGAAATGAAGATGCCTATCCTCCTTCCCATGAAGCATGTGCCCTCACGTTTGGTAAGTTTAGGACCAGCATTGGAGTGATTGATCGATCAGTGGCAAGTTTATGTGGTTTACTTCAAGCACCTTAGCTCATCTGAAAAAAATCAGCTAACCTGTGCTCGATTCAAAAGAATATGCTGGAAGGTGCTAACTATAGAAAATGGAAAGGAAACTCAGATTATCTGTCATTTCTTAATACATGTGTTGCCCATATTTGAGGAATTCTTGACGCTTTTTCAAAGTGAAACCCCTAAAATCCATTTGCTGTACGAACATTTTACGAAAATTGTCCAGTCTTTAATGCTGAAATTTGTGAAGCTGGAAGCTATACGTGGCAATGAATGTGTAGCTAACATGGAATTTAAAGTTAGAGCAAATCAGTTGGAGGATGTTGAACTAGTAATTGGTGAATTGACGAGGAAAACTCTAAAACAGGTGAAAAACCAGGAGCCCAAGCTACTTAGACAGATAAGAAAGTTTTATGTGACTGTAACAGAGTACCTGCTGGAAAAACTTCCCTTTGATAATAGTTTTTTGAAGGATGTTCGTTGTTAGAATCCTTTAAAATCCAGTGAATTTTCTGGCGGTGCAGAAATCCACAGGATTGCTAGTAAAATGAAGGAACATTTGGATGGAATGACTGATGTTGCACGCTGCGTAGATGAGTGGAAATGCTTGCAGTTGTTACCATCGTTCTCACCAGCCGACAGAATTGATAAGTTTTGGGCAACTGGACTAGACAATCGGAAGTTCCCTTTAATTTCAAAACTCATAAGGGCTGTGCTTGTACTACCTCATGGTAACGCTACTGTGGAAAAAGGATTTTCAGAAAATGGGCTGATTGTTACTGATCAGAGGAATAATTTAGAGACCAGAACTATTAGCTCTCTCAGACTGCTGAAAGATGTCGTAAAATCACATGATGGAAAAGCACAGTGCGTGTCAATAACTAAAGACCTTCTTTCTGTGGCCCGCTCTGCCCACAGATTGTATATGTTGAGATTAGAAGAGCAAAAAAGAAAACAAACTGAGGAAGAGGAAAAGTCCAAAAAGGAACATGAAGCTAATATGAACATCGAGCAAATAAAGAGTTACAAGAAAGACAAAAGAAGGATGCTCAAGCACTGAAGGACAAGGAAGATTCCCTAAAACAGAAGGAGACTGAAATTATGTTTGATGTTAAGACTTCTCAGACTGCTAAAGAGGAAGGTATGAAAATGCTAACAGAAGTGGTGAAAAGAAAAGATATGGAAAAAGTGGCAGTAGCTGAGATGATGATATCGGCAGCTGAAAAGAAAAACACTGATGCTCATAAGAAGATAGCAGATATTAGAAAGCAACAAAGTGATGTTGAAGGTAGAAAGAGAAAATTATTGGATAATCTTGTTGGCCTGACTAAGAAGAGGAAGCCTTAAAAATACATATATAGTGAACCCAATAATATAAAAGTGTAGTATGCACAGATATGCTGTTTTAAATAAACATATATTTCTCCTATAAATCTCCTATATATTTTTTTCTTTCTTCTATAATTCCTATAATATTTTTGAAAAAATGAGTGGTCGCCCTGCACAAGCAATCGGTAATCTAAAAACAGTTTTCTTATATGCTTTAATAAAAGTATTGCACATGTGAGTGGGAATAAATTTTTAATTTCGTACGTATAATATATTTCTGCATACATTTCCTCCAGCGCTGAATACATTTTTCGTCGAGTCCTAACTGCCTCGCTGCTGCACGATTGCTCTTAGGCCTTTTCAATCTTGGCTGTTAGTTTAAAAGCTGCTTATAGCTTGCACTTCGCTTTGGCAAATTTGAAACATACTCTGCTCATGATGAAGATATACTCCACCATGCCCTTGCTTATAATAGTAATAATAAATAATATACAATAAAATACTGGTGTTTCTAACACCTCTCAAGGGCTCTCATGACAGTTTAGCCCTGCGCTCGTGAATCTTTCTGATAGTCAGCCCCGAGCGTTAAAACTCAAAAATCTACGTACGAGAAAAAACGAAACTTTAAAGAAAGTTTGAAAAATAATTTTAAAAAATAAAAAATATAAAACAATCTTCGCTTTTATCTTCAGCTCCTTTGCCTCTACTGTGTATCCAGTTATAAGAAATTTTAATTAAAAAACAGAAGAGAAATACGCTGACAGGCAACTTGTTCTCCTTAAAGACAAATTTCGTTTCGGTTATGCATTTTTCTTATCGTTAAAAAATAGCTTTTCATAAAGATGGCAACTTCAAAACTGCCACGATCTGAAGTAGTGGCAGTTTGTCCCGACTAACTTCTTCACCTTTTGATAATGAATCGGAATGATAAATGCGATAATGAATCGGAATTTTAAGTTTTTAATTTTAAGCCTCAATGCCACAATGTGTTGTTCATTGCTTTAAGAACTGATGCAAATAGAAAAGAAAATTCTAGAGCCTGGATCTCTTTCCTATTTCAATCAATAATTTAAACATCTGTGGTTTGGTATGTGAAAATCCTCATAGACCATTTTTTATTTACTGTTATGAAACTTTGTTTAAAGCTTAATATTAAACCTTTTAAGTCTATTCTATTATTCACGTGAAGACGTTTGCTTTCCTTTATATTGTTTTTGCGAACAATTCTTTACTACATAATTGTATATTTGATACGAAAAACTTTTGTCTTTATAAAATACAGTATTCTTAATGTTAAAAATAATTTTATTTCTGAATGTAATATACAATGTGTTGTTCAGTTAAAATAAATATTACAATATCTTTGATCCCTAAATACCTTTAATTTATATTTACTTTATGAAGTTGTATTTTTACACTTTTTTGTAATTAAAATATCCTGTTTCTATAAAAGTCATAAATCATGAAGATATCATTACCTATCATGACTGGCTTTTAGATTAGTCTTATTTTGATTGGCTCATATATCCTTGCTTCTATTGGCAACCAATCACAGCCCTTCTGGCCCTCATAGTTTAATATATAAAGGGGTGTTTGCTTGGAAGATAGCAGTTTGAATCATTTTATTGAAACAGTTTCTAGATTGCATTATTACCACTTCTAGTTCAACTTGTTCATGGTTTCCATCTCGCACATCATTCATGTAAAAAATAATTTGTAAACCCCGCACCCCTAGATACCCCGCACCGCCCTTCCGCAGATGTAAAAAATTGTATAACCTGCGGGGTATATTCGCAAAAATACGGTAACTCGGAAATATGAAAATCAATTATGCCCATTAACAATTCCTAATGTTATTGTGATGAGACAACTGATGTAACCAGTCGATATAGGCAAATTTAATTGTAGGCAAGCTTTGCAAAGATGACAAAACACAATCTCGCTTGTTAACTTGCAAGCAATTACCCAAAACAAATAATGCAAGATATTCTTAAGATAATTTTCTCGAATATAAAACATTTTGTGCACTGATTAAATGTAGTAGAAGAGGTACGGATACAATTTTTGATATCCGCTATTAAAAAGGTATTTATATAAACTCCTTTACTTGTAGAAAGTATCTTTCACTGCCACTAGAATCTGCATGAACAAGAGGGGAACAAGGTTAGAGGTGGCATTTTTTTTTTTTTTTAAGCATCAAACTATAAAGAAGAAACCTCAGGAGCAGTGGAGTTTACATGTTGACTTGTCCTGATCGTTAATCCTACTGGATGATGCAACCGAATAAACAAAATCTTTGGCCGAAGGCGAAGTCGTGCGATGGTAAATTTTATGATTGTGGTCATCAAGAATACGCACCCTCATATTGACAAATTCAAAAAACATAAAAAATCTTGGATTAATAAGGACTATAAACTGGCATTTGCCGCTCATCTCAACAAAAGCAAACAGATTATTACCAGCAGAAAACATGTTGATACTAAGACACAAGAAATCCAGAAAAAATTCTACTGTACTAATTACGGCATTAATTAATTTTGACAATGTAGCTCAGTAATAGCAATTCTTAGAATGGCCCTTAAGCGAGGTATTAGGATAGCCCTTAAAAGAGTTGGTAGATCTTTAGACAATAATCCAATCTGTTCCTATGCAGACATAGGCCTACTCTAAGGATGGTGTTTTTAGACCAATCCATTCACTATGACATAAGCATCCTGTGGCAGTTTTTAGGCAACTGTGCCGATAGCTTATTGAGATAAATGTAATGAATTGAGGCATAGATATGCATTATTTTAAACAAGAACCATATTTATTCAGTATCGTTATTAAAATAATCAATGACTGTGGTTTGCTTTAACGATTTCATAAAATTATTTCTAAAAAATTTATGTATTTTGAAATATGATTCAAAATTACCCTCTGGTTCATCACCATGATTAGCTAAATAAGTATTTAGCCTAATCATCAATAAATCAATTTCCTTCGTTGTTGGAATAGGCTGTGTTTCATGGTCGTCACTTTCCTCGCTCTCCTTTCCGCCAGCTTGTCTGCCATTTTGGCGTAACTGTTCAACGATCTTCTCGTCGCTCAGCATTTCGGATGTAACAACAGTGTTGATAGCGTTGATGAAGCAAGTTTGAATTCTTTAGCAACATGTGCTTTCTTCACATTAGTTTCTCACTGCATCTAGTATTTTTAATTTCAACTCCAGAGAAAAGTCGTTTCGTTTTTGTTTGGACAAAATGGACGAATTTACTGTAGATTATATGAATACTTAATGTTAAGCTGATTGCAGACTGGCTGATTGTATGTGTTTTAAAACATGTGCTTCTAGAGAAATGTTTAAAAATACACAGAAGCATGTGGGTATGGGTCACAAAGCCTCGTTTTGTTCTCATTGGCCACATGGATCACATGGTAGTTCTCATTGACTGCAAAACTTTTATGATTGGTTCTTATTGCAGGCAGCATTTTAGCGAAAATTAGGTTACTTTTTGCGTTAATGAATTAAAAAAAGTTTTGGCATCAGTTTTTTATATTTTTTTTTAATAAATTCAGGTCAATTTAATCACGTAATAACTGGATTTTTTTATAAAAAGTGCTTGTAATAAACGTGTAAAAATGCATGAAAAATACGCTGTAGGGTTTAGGATTGGAATTTTTTCTTATTATGCGGGTATTCGTATTAACCGTGCTGGTAATAAGTGGGTAATACTGTATATGAATAAAGTCATCTCTGTTACCTACCAATTCATCCTGTTACTTACTACATTTAGTAGTAACAGGGTAGATGTACTCTGTTATAAAACACGTTTTCTGTATGTTAGGCCGAACAAGTTATCAAAACTTAATTTCTGCTTTAAAACAAAAACCAGTCAATTTTCTTTCACAACAAACCATTTCTCACTATAGTAGTAAACATACTCATAAACATAAGTGTTGACATCAATTAAACCTTCTTTTCAGTTTAATCTTCACTTTCCAAGTAAATCCATAAACGTACGTGTTTAAACATTCTACCTTTGTCAGAACTTTGCTATCATCACATGGAAATGATTATATAAAAGTGTTATTTAAAAACCATGAGGTTCGTTTTAATACTTTTCATCTTGAATAACAGTTCACTTTTTTAACATTACCCCCCCAAAAAAACTAAAATAACTCTAGTTAAAAATAACTTATTAGGATTTTACATGTTAAAAACGAAATAAATGGAATATTAGTCATTGGATGGCATCAAAAAAATATTATATAAAACTGTTAATTAGCTCAATCAATGCAAAACTTTACAAACAATACAACTGCGTTCAATAGAGTGCTGCATCAATTAAAGAATATAAAATGGCATAGACAGTTCATATAGGTATATTCATTTCATAAAACATGGTTAAAACAAGTTTTTTTATTTTTTTATTTTTTTTTTTTTTTAAAGGTGTGGGACCAGTTAGTTAATTTTAGGTTAGGAATTATTTTTGCAATGCCAAAACGTGTAATAAAGGTGTTACCCTTGCGTATACTTGCTTTGGTCCTATTATGGTAGAATAACCCAAGTATTCTATTATAATGCCAAACATTTTGACCTGAAAAAGCACCTACCGTATTTATTCTACTATAATGATATAGATGATATGCCCCCCCCCCCCCCCCCCCCACACACCCAATCGGTAATCTAAAAACAGTTTTCTTATTTGCTTCAATAAAAGTAATACGCATTTGAGTGGGAAAAATTTTTTAATTTCGTACATATAATATATTTCTGCCTACATTTCCTCGCTGCTGCACGATTGCTCTTAGGCCTCTTCAATCTTGGCTGTTAGTTTTCCGTTTAAAAGCTGCTGTATAGCTTGCACGTCACTTTGGCGTATTTGAAACATACTCTGCTCATGGTGAAGATATACTCCATCATGCCCTTGCTTATAATAATAATAATAATAATAATAATAATAATAATATATAATAAAATACTGGTGTTTCTAACACCTCTCAAGCGTTCTCGTGACCGTTTAGTCCCGCGCACCCGCTCATGAATCTTTCTGATAGTTAGCCCCGAGCGTTAAAACGCAAAAACCGGGAAAAATCAGCGAAAGCGACCCTCAATCACAAGAAAGTAAAGGCATCTGTTCGGCCCACCGGGGTTTTTTCCCGGCGATCCAGTTTTGTTCAATCCGCCGCTGTCGATGAACGCTCACGCTCGATTGCTATCGGAGTGAATTTTTAATTAAAAGGATGTGAATTCATCGATAAATTCATCAATAAATATAAATCAAGTAATATATGTCACTACTAGTTTTATATCGTTGAGAGAACGATATGAAGTAAGCCTAAAATCGTGGGTAGAATTTTTTTTTTTTTTTTAATTTTTGTAAAAT
>JAHWFO010092366.1:237453-271418 GCA_023313115.1 Rhysida immarginata
CCCCCCCCCCCCCTTCCCACCACACACACAATCGGTAATCTAAAAACAGTTTTCTTATTTGCTTCAATAAAAGTAATACGCATTTGAGTGGGAAAAATTTTTTAATTTCGTACATATAATATATTTCTGCCTACATTTCCTCGCTGCTGCACGATTGCTCTTAGGCCTCTTCAATCTTGGCTGTTAGTTTTCCGTTTAAAAGCTGCTGTATAGCTTGCACGTCACTTTGGCGAATTTGAAACATACTCTGCTCATGGTGAAGATATACTCCATCATGCCCTTGCTTATAATAATAATAATAATAATAATAATAATAATAATAATATATAATAAAATACTGGTGTTTCTAACACCTCTCAAGCGTTCTCGTGACCGTTTAGTCCCGCGCACCCGCTCATGAATCTTTCTGATAGTTAGCCCCGAGCGTTAAAACGCAAAAACCGGGAAAAATCGGCGAAAGCGACCCTCAATCACAAGAAAGTAAAGGCATCTGTTCGGCCCACCGGGGTTTTTTCCCAGCGATCCAGTTTTGTTCAATCCGCCGCTGTCGATGAACGCTCACGCTCGATTGCTATCGGAGTGAATTTTTAATTAAAAGGATGTGAATTCATCGATAAATTCATCAATAAATATAAATCAAGTAATATATGTCACTACTAGTTTTATATCGTTGAGAGAACGATATGAAGTAAGCCTAAAATCGTGGGTAGAATTTTTTTTTTTTTTTTAATTTTTGTAAAATCTCCGACAATAGCGCCGTGGTGGCTGATACGCCGCACATGCCAAAATTTTCACTTTTATTTACAGAAACGCCGCGGCGCTACTACCGAAAATTACGGTAGTAAAAAATTAATTATTCAAATATGGAAATGATTCATTTCTGGTAAGAGTATAAAAATTTTCAAATTTTGAATTCTTAGAAAGGATTAAAGCTTTTTGTTATTTAATTTTTCAGGCTGGGGGGGGGGGGGGTAGGGAATAGGTCTCTTATAGTATTCAATTTTCTTTTTTTTACATTTTTATAGTAAAAGCATGGGTTAAAAATAGATTGCAAACCCAAACTAAAAAGAATAACCTTTACTTACTTACTTTTCAAACCCGCTTATCCTTTAGGGTCACAGGGATAACACGTAACCACCGAGAGAGAAGGCCTCTGTGATGAAACGTAATACAGAGTGACCTGTAATTCCTATATTTCCTATAATTGTACTATATATTAAAAATAGTACTTTAATTCCTGTAAATATACTATAATTCCTTACCAATCTTATAAATTTATTTTATAAAAATTTTGCGGTTCCTTTCATTTTGGTCATGTATATGTATGTTAGTCAACTGCATTCAAACCCCCTCTGTTGACTGTTAGCTGAACAACATGAACTGCATGACTGCATTTGAGAGAGAAAGTCACTGGTGACTCGATTATCACATGCTACATAGCACATGGCCAGAAGTAACTGTGCATATGGCAAAAGTTTCTGCAGTTATGTTTTGTTTTCTGGAAAGATGGATAGCAAATTGAAACTTAAAGGCTTGTTCCATATATATATATACACACTATATGATCACAAATATCCGGACACATGCACGTTTGCGCTCTAGCCACGATTTCATGGAAATCAATAGGGCGTTGCACATCCCTTTGCCCGAATCACAGCTTCCACCCTTCGGGGAAGACTTTCCACGAAATGTTGGTAGGTACTTTCCGGAATGTTCCTCCATTCCTCCCGAAGAGCGAGAATCAGTTCAGGTACAGAAGTTGGCCGATGTGATCTGGCCCGCAAGCGTCTTTCCAATTCATCCCACAGACTCTCTATAGGATTGAGGTCGGGACTTTGTGCCGGCCAACCCATTTCTTCGACCCCTGAGTCCGCAAACCACTGCTGTACACGCCTCGCTTTGTGGCACGGAGCATTGTCGTGTTGGTAGAGAAATGGCCCGTTTTCGAAAAATTGCCACAATGTTGGAAGTGCACAGTTGTCCAAAACATTCAGATAACGGTCGGAGTTCATGATTCCTTGCACAGGAACGAGCTGGCCCAGTCCGTACCATGAAAATGAGCCCCACACCATGACTCCTCCTCCTCTGAACTTGACTGTGGGCTCTGTGCACTCAGGTAAGAAGCGTTCTCCTGGTATGCGCCAAACTCAAACTCGTCCATCGGATTGCCAGAGTGTGTAGCGAGATTCGTCTGGCCACATTACACGTTTCCATTGGTCCATTGTCCAGTTTCTGTGGGCTTTGCACCACTCCAGACGTCGCTTGGCGTTGACCCTGCTGATGTGGGGCTTGTGGGCAGCAGCACGGCCATGGAATCCCATCGTGTGCAGTTCCCGACGAATTGTCATGGTACTGGCATCATTTGCAGAGGCGTTTCGAAACTCTGTGGCAATTTTTTCCGCCGAGGACTTCCGGTTGCTGTGGGTAACACGACGAAGCACTCGACGGTCTCTGTCCGTTAGTTTCTTGGGTCTACCGGTTCGTTGTTGAACTGTTGTTGATCCCCGGGTCTTCCATTTCATAATGACATCGCCTATTGTTGACTTGGGTATCTGAAGAAGGCTGAAAATGTCACGCACGGACTTGCCACATAGGTGACATCCAACGATGGTTCCACGTTGGAACTCACTGAGCTCTGCCGAACGACCCATTCTTGCCAATGTCCAAGCAGAGTTGTGTCTGAAGGTGTGGGAAGCTATTTATATGATGTGCAAGTCATTATCATATGACATTGGGCCAATCGATGATCTGTGAGGGGTGTCCGGATATTTTTGATCATATAGTGTATATAGTCCATAGACCATTCAAAACTCCCATAACAAGTGCAAATGGCAGATTCATAATTTTCTGCCTTGCCTATTTTATTTGTTTAAGGACTTTCCTTCTCGAAGAGCGCAGTTTAGAGACATCACAGGTTCTTCAATCTTCCCTAAGAAATTTTGCGCAATCAGATGAATAGAAAATTCAGCGGCAGCAGAGCGTGCCATCAGCTTGCTTCCGTGTTTAAGGGACTATGTATCTTAAGTTATTAGAGCCACCACAAAGTGAGAATTTCACAAAATTGAAAAAAATTTTGAAAGACAGTGTGTTGGAAGCAGAGCTTGGATTTTTTTAGTCTGTTTCATTAGAGTCAGAAGTCTTTCTCATGGCCTACCAATACAATGAGCCTCAAATTCCGTTCTTTATGCAGACATGTACAATATGCTCAATAAGGTCTTATGAAGCGAATTATTAAAAATAATGTGATGATCACTGCTATGAACTCTTCAAAGCTATGCAAGAGTGATACCAATAACAAAGAAAATTACACTTCTATGCAGAGTATTGAAATTGGTTTTCCAGCATTGAAAGGCTGTAAAGGGATGACACAAGTGGATGTGGTTGCATTTCGTAAGGACTGTTGTGGCTTCTTAATAACCTTATGTAAAAAGCTTTATGAAAAAATCACCATTAGGGTTCAGGCTTGTACAAGGTACAAGTTGCTTTGATCCAAATGTGATGCTGAATGAATATCTGCGAGAAATTCGTGTGTCAGCAGGTCTGCTGGATTTCGTAGAGAATAATTAGAATGTCAATCACAACAGCAGATATTGTGAAGAGGGAATATTTGCAATTTTGTAATTCAGTGATGTCAAAGAAACCCTCCGTCTTTTTAATCGTAAAACTTCAAGGCTAGACAATGTGCTGCCGGAGCTAATGGAAAGAGAATCGGTTAACAATTCTCTCCTTATCTTTTGTAAGCAGATTCTCGTACTATCACATGGTAATGCTGCTGTGGAGAGAAGTTTTTCTATTAATAAGGAATTCCTTATTGAGAACCTAAAAGAGAAATCACTAGTTGCACAAAGAGTGGTCTGTGATGCAGTTATAGCAGCAAGTGGCATCAGAAATGTGCAAGTCAGAAAGAAAATGATGCTTTCAGTCAAAAATGCATCAAGCCGAAGAAATGATGCATTAAGGAAACAAAAAGACGCAAACAATATTGAAAAACAAAAACAAAAGAGAGCTGCAGAAGACTTTAAAATTTTGCAAGCAAAGAAAAGAAACTTGTTGCAACAAAAAGAGGAAAAGTTGAATGTCCTAAACAAAGAACTTGAAAGTAAAGAAATTAAAGAAAAGTTAAAAATATTATGTAGTATCCATAAAGCAATGTTGTATATCATACAATAAACGTATTGATACAATTTTGTTTTTTTTCATTAAAATCACATTCAAAGTTTACAAAATCATACTGCACTGATTGGAAGAAAGTAATTGGACACCTCGCACAGTGCGTTTATTTGCTTTTATTGATAACGGCTAATATCCTGTCGGCCCCCCTCTGGCTGCAATCACGGCGGCCACTCTCCGAGGCATGCTTTCCACGACCCCCACAGGAATCTCCCGCCAAATGTCCCGTACAGCCATCCACAATTCAGGTAGCGTTTTGGAGAGTGGGCTACTACCCCTCAACTGACGCTCGACTTCATCCCACTGATGTTCGATGGGATTGAGGTCGGGGCTGTGGGCTGGCCACTGCATGCGTTCAACATTATTATCGGCATACCATTATAGGGTGTGAGCTGCAACATGTAGCCTGGCATTGTTGTCTTGGTATAGGCATGGCTCTAGACCGTAGGTTTGCCAAAGGATTGGGAGAACGGAATTGTCCAGGATAGTAGTGTAGTCTGTAGCCCTCATGGTGCCTTCCACCTTCACTACCAGGCCTATGCCATATCACAAAAAACAGCCCCACGCCATAATTCCTCCTCCGCCGAACTTCACTGTTGGGATGATACACTCGGGAAGGAGCCGTTCTCCAGGTAAACGCCACACCCCAAACTCTGCCATCCGATCGAAACAATGTGAAGCGGGATTCATTGCTCCAGAGAACACGTTTCCAGTCCTCAACGGTCCAATCTTTGCGTTCCCTGGCACATTGCAGTCTGTTTGTTTTGTTCGCCGGTGTGACTAGCGGCTTGTGGGCTGCTGCTCTGCTGTGATAGCCCAGCATGTGGGCACCTTTCGGAGGGTCTTGGTGGATACGTGACATCCAGATGCCTGCTGGAATTCCTTGGCGATGGTGGTCATCGTCGAACGTCGGTTCTTCCGTATCTCACGCTGCAGCACCCGACGGTCCTTGTCGGTCAATGCGGGTGGACGACCAGGCCTTGGTGCATTCGTACAATGTCCATTGGTCCTGTACTTCTTCAGCACATATGCCACTGATTTCGAGTGGTTCCGGCTGCTGGCAATCTCTTATATGGATGAGCCTTGGAGCGACATTCCAACCAGGACACCTTTTTCGAACTCTGTCAGCTCTGCCTGTCGCGGCATGATGCTTCAGTTAGAGTCAATGGTGTTGTCTGATGACTATCTTTGCATTTCCATACAGTAGTGACACGTGTGGTAGCAGAAAGGTCCAGTTTTTGCCGGGTGGATGGGTGTCCAATTACTTTCTTCCAATCAGTGTATTATTTCCTTAAAGTGGGTCCTATAAATCCTATAAATATACTCTATTTTGGAAAAAAAATTTCAGTAGACCCCCTGACTACATTGTTACATCATCTTAAATAGGGCATTGTTATTTGTATTTCTACCAATAATAAGCCATAAATTTGCTCTAACTATGATGATGTAACAATGTATTACGTTTCATCGCAGAGGTCTTCTCTCTCGGTGGTTACGGATAGCAGCCCTATGGAGGATCTCCAACTAATGTTCCGCCATCAGGCGCATGTCCTCCCTGGTAATACCCAAGCGACTTGAACCCAGATTCTCCATGTAGTCTAGCCACCTGGTTCTAGCTCACCCCTTGGTCTCTTACCCACCAGCTTGGAAAAAAACAATTGCCTAGGAAGACCAGTTGTTATTATGTGGCCATACCAGCGCAACCGAGATCTCTCAATGCGGAGAAGTAGCGGCTCAACACTTAAAGAACACTCCGTTATTGTGCTACTGTTCACTCTATCTAGTAGGGTAACACCGCCACACCTCTCAGAAATCTCATTTTGGCTACATGTACCTGCGATCGCATTCTTTCGGTCATTACCCAAGACTCATGACCAAAGAATATCATAAATATATATAAAAACAATTTTTAAGTATACACTTTAAAAAGTTCACCACTTAAAAGTTGAAATTAATTTTTTGTTACCTTTCATTAAGATAGGAATTCATCAAATTAAGATAAAGGCAGCGGGCGTATTATATTAAAATTTAAAATGAGAAAATTATGCTACGCCGCGCTATTGCCTTTTTAATATTTTTATGAATTCCTATTTTAATGAGAGGCACCAAAAATTATTTTTTACTTTGCAATGCACTTTTTAAAGAAAAATGTATGCTTAATTATTATTATTATTATTATTTTATTTTTTTTTTTTTTTTTTTTTTTAATTTTTCATTTGTTTGATCTCAATTGTCCTTCTATTTCTATGCTCAAAGATCTCAATCATGGTGGCAAAAGAAGTTCCTTTGTTGTGTGACGTCATCATGCATACCATCTATAATGCGATTCCACTTTTAGAGCCCATAAAAAACAGTAATAAATTTATCTTCTTATATAATGCAGTCCCCATTTTTGACTTGTCGCAAGAAAATACAGAAGAAATCTCATAATTTTTTCCAATTCTAAATATGTACACTTTTATTTATTTCATGCCTTTTAAATGGGTATGAAATCTGATCAGGGTAAAAAATGCAGTAGGACAAAATGCAACTACGTGTTTTGAAGTGTTCATTTAATAAAAACTTTTGGTATCATGGTCTCGTATTATTAAATAAAATCAATAAACATTAATGATCAGATCTACATTTAAACAAATTTCATTTATGGTTTTATTTAACATAGATAATTTTAATACAACATTAAATAATATAAATAGACATGGATGGAAGTTCATCAGGACTTCCTCAGATCAAGGCAGTTTTGAAGTTGCCATCTTTGTGAAAAATTATTTTCGTATATTACTAAATAGAGGTGATATGTTATTACCGTATATTCTTGAATAGACGTCGCATAATTTTGTACCCAATTTTGAGTGAAAAACTGGGGTGCGACCTTTACTCGAGCGTAGCCAAAATACCTGCCGATGAGCTACCTGTCAATGTTGATATAGTTTGTTTCATTACCAGCTTTTGCCATGTTTGATTGAATAACAAAGAAGATGTTCTTATTCCACTTAATTTTATTAAATTAATATTTATTCATTATTGTTAACAGTAACACCTATAGAAAATTATTTATCTTTGGATATTTGCAAATATCACTGAATAATATGGAGAAAACTAACTTCAATGGTGATATAACATGGCTTCGCTTCTTATGCTGCCATTTTTAATAAATTAACGAAGACTACCATTCTCCCCGTAATTTTTCCACTTAAATTTTATTAAATTAATATCTTTATAATTGTTAATAGTAATCACCTATACAAAACCTTTGAAGATTTGTAAATATCACTAAATAATATTCTGGAAACTAAGTTCGATGGAGATTTAAACACTGCTCACTTCGCATGCTGACATTTTGAATAAATTAACGAATACAGCCATCAGAAACACCACCATCTAAAAGGAAAGCCTGTGCACCGAAAATTCATACATTGTTACATCATAAAAAGGCATTCTTAATTGTATTTCTACCAATAATAAGCCCTAAATTATGACTTCTATGATTGTATGTAACAATGTATAAATTTTCAGTGGACGGGCTTTCTTTCTACGAAGGTAGCCCAGAAAGTAATGCGCCACAATTTTTTTTTTCTGCCCTCAACAATGGTACGAATGCGAAACTTGATTTATGCATTCTTTGAAGTTTTGGGAGTGCGTGTGCAAAGTTTTCGTTTCTTCCGACAGATAGCATACGTGCAGCAATGGAACAACATGGCGTCTGTAAGTGATGTACATTACAAGCAGCGTGTCGTCATTGAATTTCTCACTGCGGAGCAAGAAACTGTTGGAAACATTCACAAACGTTTATATGGACTTTATGGAGCATCAGCAGTCGTCAGAAGTACAGTTAGTCGCTGCACACAGAGGGTGAGGCCATCAGAAAGCGGTTCGGCGGAGCTCCCAAGATTTGCCATGCTCGGGGCCATCCTCGGCTGTCACATCCTCGTGTTGCAGCAAAGGAAGTGTGGGTGAAATCATCCGTGCTCTTGATTACACAAGAACGTGTTCACGATGGGTTCCGCGCTGTCTTACGGAGGAACACAAAGCTCAGAAAAAACATAGCAACTGCTTCTGCTGGTAAGGTCATGATCACTGTGTTCTGGGATTGTAATGGTATTATACTCATTGATGTCATGCAGAGAGGCAGCACCATTAATTCTGAGGCATATGTGAACACATTAATCAAACTCAAGAAGCGCTTCCAACGACTTGGACACCATAATAACCCAGCTGATTGTTTGCTTCAACACGATAACGCTTGCCCTTACACCAATTTGAGGACGTCGGAGCACATCATGAAACAGGGTTGGACAGTGTTACCCCATCCACCCTTCAGCCCTTACTTAGCGTCTTCAGACTTTCACTTGTTTGGGCAATTGATGAATGCCATTCACGGAAGACATTTTGAGTATGACGAAGAGGTGATTCGCACAGGGAAGACATGGCTGCGTGAACAGAACAAGGACTGGTACCACCTGGGCATACATGCCCTTGTGTCTCGCTGGAGAAAGGCCATAGAACGGGACTGAGATTATGTGGAAAAATAGTGAGTGTAGAAGAAACATCATTGTTTCGTATGTGTAAGTTTCATTGTGTTCAATAAATAATTGTTGAAGAAAAAAATTGTGGTGCATTACTTTCTGGGCTACTTTCATAGGTGTTGTCAGAGACCATCAATAAGCCATTCTCCTTCTTCCCTGCAATGGAACTTATCCACTTTTATCAGTTTTCAATAATGAACTCGTGATGTTTTCCTTTTTTTATGATCTGAGAAGCAGTGAAAATTAATTTTACTCATAACTTGGGGGGGGGGGGGCCGCGGGTTTTTTTTTTTTGGTGAGGATGAAAGTAGTGAAAAGCCATTTTGAATGCCATGTAAATTTAAACTGAAATTTGTATTTTTTTTTTATTTTTTTTTTGCATAAAATAAAAAGTTTATTGGTGATATTTACTGAACTTTCAATGAGAGTATTATTTTCACGAATTTTCCCCAAAGTTTTGAACAGGTTTGATAGTTTTTATATGTAATTAAACTTGTTTCAACATGGCATCTTTTTCCCGTTGTTTGTGATCTTTAAGTGATGTAATTAGCATTATCAGTTATGATCTGGTTTAAATTTAAGAGGAATAAAAATTTTGTACCAAAATTTGCTCTAATTTGGGGATGTGACTTATAGTCAAGAATATACGATAAATTTCAAACAGTATCACGAGATTGTTGGTAGGGAAATATACAGGGTAAATACAAAATTCTGAACCCCCCTTTTATTTTTTGAACCGAAGCAGATATGTCAATTTTGATGAATCCAATGAATAGGAAGTTGTGGGTGGCCTATCCCATGGTGCACTTTTCATCATCCCAAATATGCAAATTAGGGCACATTCAAAATTTATCTCAAAAACCGTAAGGGATAGAGAAAAAAACCCAATTGCAAACTTGTTCAGCATAAAAAAACAAACAAAAAAAAATAACCGTCCAAATCGGACCAACCAATCACCCACAATCAAGTGGTGAACTGTTTGTAGCTTACAAACGGTCACACTGCACAAGAAAAACTGAATATTGTATTTCCACCATGTAAAGCATGCAAATCAAAAAATTAACATAAATTACCATACTCACATTCCCTTTCATGCGGAAAAGCAAAAATAAGGCATGTTTCGGCATCAGTTAGATTGCGTGCCCAAATGTGTTATGGTGATTGTGAGAGTCTCGGAGATGTACAGGGTGATTCAGTCAATTTCTGACCATTTCAGTACTATGATTTATTGACTCATTAATGTTTACAAACTTAGCATTTCAGTGTGATATTTTAGGCAGTTCGGAGTTTTTATTCCCGTGGAAAAGTCTTGATGATATGCTCAATGTGGCCACCACGAACGTTTTGAACTGCTCGCAGCCGAATGGTGAAGTTGTTCATAACTCTATCCAGGATTTCTGCATCCACAAGGGTGCAGCAGTCGACGATGCTTTGTCGCAGCTAGTCTAGGATTCTTGGTGCCGTAGCGAACACATTGTCTTTAAGGAACCCCCAGAGATAAAAATCACATGGGTTTAGATCAGGACTCGTAGGGGCCAAAGAAAGCCACCCCCGAATCGATCTGGAAATCTGTTTGAAATGACACGATTTCCGAATTTTTGATTGAGAAAGTGTAGCACTTCATTAGTGGTGTGAGGCCTAGCCCCATCCTGTTGAAACCATTGATGTCGAAGCGGTATACGCCTCCTTCGCAGCTCGGGGATGAAGAAAGTTTACAACATGTTAAGGTAAGCCTGTGACGTTACGATGCCCTCAAAAAAGAACGGACCAATGATACCTCTTTTGGAAATCGCGCACCAAGCCATAACCTTTCGTGGATGAAGAGGTGACTTATGGATCTCATGAGGGTGCTGGGAACCCCAAAAACAAACGTTGTGTTTATTAACATCACCTGACAGATGGAAGAAGGCCTCATCTGACACCCACAGGTTGTCCACAATGTCCTGATTGGCTTCCATTTCTGCTCCAAACTCCATCGCAAATTGTTGTCGCTTCTGTCTTCCAGTGTCTGTTAACTCCTGATAAACATGGATCTTATACGGGAACAGGTGTATCGTAAATCTTCTACTATAACGCGACCTCTTGTATAACGCGACTCCACTTTTTCGGCCCAAAAAATCGGCAAAAATCCTATCCTCTTGTATAACGCGACCCCCATTTTTGACTCCTCGCGAGAAATAAAAATGTACAAACTTATACAGAAAAAAAAATCTTTATTTTTAAATAGTCTGGATATTTAATATTCAAAAACCTTCAAAATCTGATTCATTTACAAAAAAAGAATAAAAAAAAAAACAGAAAAAAAAGAAAAAGTACCTTAGTTTTGCTGAGTGAAGAATCTCTAAGTCCTGAATCACTAAATGCAGGTTGAAGAATCACTAAATAAATATGCTGGAGATCGAATCTAAAAGTATTGATGAACTGGATGAATAGGTTATACTGATTTACACTCACATTGCCAGAGTTTATATAGTGCTTGCAGTGCTATTGTCAATCAAAACTAACCAATCAACACAAAGTGGTATATTGGGTGGCAATGTCCATTGACTGAAGAGTTCTTTTTATACATGTTTTTATGGAATGAATCGGCATATCGTGCCTGTTTGTAACCCAAATGATTTTAATGGGGAAAATTAAAAGTTCAGTTACATGCATTTTTACACCAAAATTCAATTTAATTTTGGAACATTTGCCCCATAATCAAGCAACAGAAAGCAACTTCGACAAAAGCAACTGCCTCAACTTCATCGAGGCAGTTTGGAAGATTATAACCCTACATTGATATGGAAAGCTTTCTCACTTGCACATCGACAAAAAAACACAACAGTACATCAATTTTCTTAATAAAAAGACAAGTAATCTTTATTCAGTTTAATATTTTCACTACATAAGCTTTCTTGTAGGCTTTGGTTCGAGGCAGTTTTGAAGTAGGCCTAATTAGAAATTTCGATGTTTGGGTGAAGTTATTATCGATGTTATTATCGGCCGCAGTCGTCGGAGGGCTGATTTTTATCCTCTAGTATAATGCGACCCAGCAAATTTAGATGCTTTTTTAGGCCAAAAAATTCGCGTTATAGTAGAAGATTTACGGTAAATCCTTTCTCAAAATTCGCCACGTCGTGGTATATGACAGCCCTTCTTCAATGGATAGGCGGCGAACAGATTTTTTGGTAGGGGAATCGACCAACCTTGTGCGAACATTTTCGACAACTTCGGCCGTTCGAACACGAGCTTCGCTCCCGCCTTTTTTCTTGCCTTTAACACATCCAGTGGCACGAAATTGCTTGACAAAATCCATGATTGCTTGCCTGCCTGGTGCGTCTCGACACTTATACTCCTTCTGGAACTTTCTTTGCACGGTTACAGGTGATTTTCTCTCGAAATACCATTCGACAACCTTGCATTTCTGCTCTGTTGATAAAGCGGGCGCCATTTTTCAACAATACAAACTACAACTATTGAGAAATTCGATATGGCGCTCATATTCTTTCAATTGTTTATCCCTAATGAACGTCATTCGAGTGAAATGGTCAGAAATTGACTGAATCAACCTGTACTTCACATTTTATGATATATTAACTTAAATAGCTGTATTAATTTACAGCATCATCTGAAAACAAAAGATTCTAGTTAGAATTCACTTCATTAATTTGAAAAGAACTTGAATAACAATGTTTATTTAATTACTTAAATTAATAATTGATAATTCTCCTTATGTTTGATTTAACATTTATAAAATTCTTCATTTTATAATAATAAAATGATTAATGTTTAAATGATAATGATAATTGAGTTAATTGAAATATTTAATTGTTAAATAAGTTTCACATTATTACCATGTAAGTACAGGATTTAAGCATGAGTAAAATTGGTAACTTCAGTACATTCAAGTTTCTCAAGCACTTAAAATTTTACTCTCGAATTATCAGTGGGTCATATGAAGTTTCAGAATTCTTGGCCTAAAATCTACCTTCGACTTATGCGTGAGATCAACTTGTACGAGAGTATAAACGATAAATTATTTACAAACTACGGATGTAGGAGAGATAGATGAGATGCAAGAACCCTGGAATACAATAAGTAATGGATATTATAAAATATTGGGGGAGGCTGTGGTCCAGTGGGCTTTTGTGAAACAAGCCAGCTCTGTTAAATTAAGCATCACCTGGCATGTCTAGTCACTGGATGAGTGGCCATCAGTGGCATGCGATCTGGGGGGGAGGAATTATAGAAAGGAAGAGACAAGAGCCCAGAAAGCTCTGTGGCAAATTAAGAAATAGCTGGAGGGAATTCAATATGGGAAAGATAAATTGACGATATCTTCCTAATCTGGCCACATGATGAAGATTTACTGCTATCTTTTATCGCCCACTCTAACACCACCCTCCCCTACCATTACACAATTCTTTTTTGGATGTGTCTATCTCTGTCACTAATGATAAATTGTCTACTAATCTCTATAAGAAACCCACCAACCAGCACCAGTACTTAAACTGTGACAGCTGCCACCCACGCGATTGCAAGGATAACATCCCTCTAGGTCAGCTAACTCGCATCCATAGAATCTGCACTAATCAATCCGACAAGGACTTCCATGCTAACACCCTTACTCACTTCCTTAAAAAAAGAGGTTACCTCAAATCTGTCATATGTGCTTCTATCTATAAACATCATAATTCCTGTTCTAATAACAATCCCAAACCATCTCCAGCCATGGCAATGACTATGCTAATACTTCCCTATCATCCAACCATCATTAGTATTAGAAATGTCCTAAGGAAACATCAACATATTATCAATGACTCTCCTCTTCTCCGTTCCATTCTACCAGAACCAACAAGAGTTTTTTTAAACGGACATCTGATTTTAAAAGTGTTTTAGTTTGCTAACAGTAAACCACACGCTTCTACTAAAGGCTGTTCACCTTGTAATGAAAAACTGTGTAGCATCTGCCTTTTCCTTAACACTTCAACCTAATTTCTAGCAGTGCTTCCTCCTTTACTTTCAAGATTAATCCGAAACCGACCTGCACTTCTCACAACCTAATATACCGGGTGTCCCAAAAACGACTGATGGATTTTGACAATCAGTAAAAAAAAAAAATGGAATGCGATAGATATGTTTCGTTTGCAGCCTGATGCTTAAAAAAATCAGGGAATTTTATCCTACCAAATTTCAAATTTAGTTAACATTTTCACCCACAGGTGGCGCTGCAGGCAATCTGTAACAGGTATAGTTAAAACTGGTTTTTCAAGATTCCACGTGACATGTTTGAGATTGCCTGAGACTGCGCCACGTTGTTTAGTTTTTTGCAACAGTCCTTGCAACATTTTCATACCGGTTTTTATTTTTTCATAGTTTTCAGCGCCACCTGTGGGTGAAAATGTTAACTAAATTTGAAATTTGGTGGGATAAAATTCCCTGATTTCCTAAAATTGATAAAGCGGGCGCCATTTTTCAACAAGAAGATTTTCATGCAACGCTGTTGCAACAAAACAAACTCCAACTATTTAGAAATTCGATATGGCTCTCATATTCTTTCAGTTGTTTATCCTTAATGCACGTCATTCGAGTGAAATGGTCGAAATTGACCAAATCACCCTGCACTTTCATAAGCTATCTCTTTTTTGCTTTTTAGCTTGGATGTTAACAAGTGAAATTTTTCAAGATAACATTCATATTTGGAAATTTGGGAAATCATTGGGAAATACTATTTTGAGAAAGCGATAAGCGCTCCTTACTGACATAACCAAGTATTTAAAAATATATTTTGAGAAACGTACGAGGGGCGATCGATAAATAAGGTCTCCATGGCTGTAACTTTTTTATTTGTTAACCGATTTTCAAAATTCTTTTTGTATCTTATACTCAACATTTGTCCTCTATGTAATGCACTATTCACTTTTCGACATAGTCCCCATCCCTTTCCACGCATTGCGCCAACGCGTGACTAGTTGGGTGAACTCGTCGGAGAGGAATTCCGGAGTTGTTGTCGACACCAGGATTGAATGGCAGCTTTGGATCCTCTTCTGGAGTACGATAACGTCCGCCCGCACACGAGTCACCACACACCAGAGGCGTTGCAGCAAAATTTCTAACTTCAAAGATGAAAAATTGCAGTTCAAAAATGAGACTTTGCACATTGCGACTTTCACCACTTCCCAAAGAAGAAAGAGCTCCTAGGGGAGTTGGTTCTGACGGCGAGGTAAACGCTGCCATTCAATCCTGGTGTGGACAACAACTCCGGAATTCCTATCCGATGGGTTCACCCAACTAGTCACGCGTTGGCGCAATGCTTGGAAAGGAATGGGGACTATGTTGAAAAGTGAATTCTGCATTACATAGAGGACAAATGTGAGTATAGGATACAAAAAGAATTTTGAAAATCGGTTAACAAATAAAAAAGTTACAGCCATGGAGACCTTATTTATCAATCGCCCCTCGTATAAATTTAGAATAATAAAACATTTCTAAATGAATATTAATTTCGACTCAAGTCTTGAGGGATTAAATTAGGGATTGCCTATCAAAATAGCAATGACACCAGAGGATTCGGGGGGGAAATAATATCAGTCATTAATGTTGTAACTTTTTGTGTGGGTTTTGCTTGTTTAGTAACAACAGAAATCAATGTAATATTGCATACAAATAATTTAGTTTTTTTTATTTCTTCCACTCCTCTCCAGTGGAAAAAAAAGAAAAACATTATAATTGTGATTGTTTTATTTTTCTTGTGTCATCAGCAATGACACATCAATATTTCTTAGAATTGCCTACAACTTTAAAAATTCAATATTCTAAATTTTAAAGAAATATAAAAATTGATTCTTTTTTTAATATAAAATATTAAAATACTTATAAAATTTCTCTAAAATTTGGATTCGATCAGAAAACAATACAAATATTTTCAAGATATTTTTATCCAAATTAAATGGATTCATAATAAAATATAAATGATAGAAAATTTTACCGGTAAGTGGTTATTAATTCCAAATATAATTAATTCAAAAATTGAGGATTAAAAATTTAAAATTCCACAATTTTCAATTCATTCTTGAAAAAATTTTTGAAAGTAAAATATACGAGGGTGGGCTGAAAAGTAATGCCTCCAAGGCTGTAAATTTTTTATTTTTTAACCGATTTTCAAAATTCTTTTTGTATCTGATACTCACATTTCTCCTCTATGTAATGCACTATTCACTTTTCGACATAGTCCCTATCCCTTTCCACGCGTTGTACCAACGCGTGACTAGTCGGTTGAACCCGTTGGAGAGGAATTCTGGGGTTGTTGTCGACACCAAGACCGAACGGCAGGTTTCACCTCGTCAGAACGCAACTCATGCCCCTTAAGGTGCTCTTTCCTCTTTGGGAAGTGGTGAAAGTCGCAAGGTGCAAAGTCTTTCATTTTTGAACTGCAGTGTTTCATCTTTGAACTGTAGGCGCTGCAATCCCCTCTGATGTGTGGCGATCGTGTGCGGACGGGCGTTATCTTGCTGCAGAAGAGGATCTAAAGCTGCCATTCAATCCTCGTGTCGACGACAACACCGGAATTCCTTTCCGATGGGTTCACCTGACTAGTCACGCATTGGTACAATGCGTGGAAAGGGATGGGGACTATGTCGAAAAGTGAATAGTGCATTACATAGAGGAGAAATGTGAGTATCAGATACAAAAAGAATTTTGAAAATCGGTTAAAAAATAAAGTTACAGCCATGGGGGCATTACTTTTCAGCCCACCCTCGTATAATACACATTTTAATGATTAATTATAACTTATGAACATCTTGAAAAAAATTTGTATTATTTTTAATCCTTTTTTTGATTCCAAATATAGATAGTTTATGTTGTGATAAGCATAAATTCTGTTATTAGATTCAAACTTAAGCAATCAGCAGCTATAAATATTCTATTGTTGTAATCTCCTAAATCATTTCATTGTTATGTTGCCATAGTAACTCTGTTCTAAAATAAAATTCATGGAAATAAGACACGAAGCAGTATTTCTTGTCCTTTATTAACACTTACGTCAGGATGGTTCCAAAAATAAGAGAACCACGCTCCCACCACACATAAGAACAGTATGTTGCAGTTCCAGAGTGAAACTAGACTTTAAAAGGTAATCAATTCCTTATTAAGTGCTCATCACTGAAAAAAAATATACTCCGAGCCAATCTTAAGATGGCAACGTCAGGCCTATACCAGATAGAGAAGTTGACAGAACACAACTATGAGACCTGGAAACTCCAGATGAAAATGGTTTTAACGGCACTATGGCACTATACTAACGGTGCTCTAAGAAAACCAGACGATATATCGAAGCAGGCTGAATGGGGAAACTAATGACCAGAAAGCGTTGGCATGCATAATTTTAAGTATGAAGCCTTCTGAATCTCTTCACGTGAAAATTTGTGCTACATCCAAAGACGTTTGGGACAAACTAAAAGAAATCTACCAATCAAGTGCACCAACAAGGAAGGTAACACTAATGAAAAGATTACTCAAGCTCAAGATGAAACCAGAATAGAGCGCCCAAGAGCACTTGGCGGTATTCATCGAACTGGCAGATCAACTTGCTGAGGTGAGTGTAACCATACCAAAAGAGCTACTAGTGATACTGATGCTATGCAGTGTCTCAGAAGCGTTTGAAAACTTCATTGTAGCAATAGAAACCAGAGATGAACTACCTGATATCGAATTGCTGAAGACAAAAATTCTAGAAGAAGAGTTGCATAGAAGTGAGACACAAACATCCGATCAAACTGCACTCGTGACACAGAAACAAATTGGACCTAAAAGCAACCAAATGCAAGTAAGAAAACAAACTTAATCACCAATTAAATGTTTCTACTGTAAAAAGAAAGGTCACAAGATGTCAAAATGCAGAAAAAGGAAAGCTAGCGAGGAACATCATGCTACTATCGCACATGAATCTTCTATGAATGCAACGGCACATCACGCTAAAAACAAAGAATTTCTTAGGTCTACTGACTGGTGCATTGATAATAGTGTGAGAGCGCTTGATAACGGTGTGAGTGCGCATATGTGCGGAAATAAACAGCTATTTGAAGACATTAAAAAAATAGAACCAATTAAAATCCGGCTGACAACCAAACAAAAAACGTTAGCGCGACCGAAAGAAAATGTAAACATCCTTACATCTACATTACAAGGAGTAAAAGGCATCAAGCTAAAAGAAGTGCTTTACATACCGGGGCAAACCGGGAACTTACTCTCAGTAAGCAAAGCTACAGAAAATGGATTTGAAGTCATCTTTAAAGAAAATGAAGCAACCATAAAGAAAAATGGAGAAATATACCTAACTGCCAGGAAACACTGAAACCTGTTCATTCTAAGACTTCAAGGCAATGATAACAACTCCTGTTTCTACACAAGAATTGAAGAAAACATGTATCTCGGAAGATGGCACCGAAGATTTGGACACCTATACCCTGTCTCAGCTTCAGTTGAGTGACGTCATGGAATGAAGTCCCTTACCAGACATAGTGCACAACATCGTAACCTTCCGCCGTTAAAAGAATAAGTTATTCTAAGGCTATGTATGCTACGTTACACCATTAATTGCATGGCTTCTCGAAAGTAGATGGTGTCTATCATATATCATTTTTTTTTAATTAATGTTTAAAGTATTTTAATCCTCTTCGTGAAAACTCGATCATCTTTAGTTTCTGACACATCAGGAACAGGAGACACCGCCATGTTATAATCAAATAATCTCGACTACAGACTGACTTCATTTTATTTTATTTTTTTAAATTTCGTCAAATGGCTTTTCTACCCGCCGATTTTTTATTATATCAAGGAGAAAAATATGAAATATGATTCCAGAAAGAATTTTGAACTTTTTATACAGAAAATTATTCGAACTATTTCTTCATGCGGGCGAACTGTAACCACTTCACTCGTGACATCACTCTCAACTGAAGCTGAGACAAGGTATAAATATACATCAGCTGAGGCAAATGGAAGAAAAAGAGCTAGTCTATGGAATGAAACTTGGAAAAGAAAAATCACTGCTATGTGAACCTTGCATGAAAGCAAAGCAAGCAAGGCTTCCCTTTCCTAAAAAAGCAACTGAGCGAAGTAATGAACTACTTCAAATTATCCATAGCGATATCTGCGGTCCATTTAGGACAGAATCATTTGGTGGTGGACTATATTTTGCTACATTTATCAATGATTTTTCCCGTTATATCTGTGTTAGCATTCTAAAGAAGAAAAGTGACGTATTGAAAGCATTTCAAGACTACCACGCCATGGCTGAAAAACAAACTGTTAAGAAGATAAAACTGTTGCATACTGACAATAGGAAAGAATTCTGTGGAAATGAATTCTAAAGCAGTATGGATCTTAAGACAGCTAACAGTGGAATACTCACTCCCAACAAAACGGCATAGCCGAACGCTATAATCGTACACTGGTAGAGATGGCCAGAACAGTTTTTGCCGACTCAACTTACCAATTCAACTTTGGGCGGAACTAATTTAGACTGCTGTCTACATAAGAAACAGATGTGATACCGCATCCCTAAAAGACAAGACGCCATACGAATTGTGGACAGGCAAAAAACCATTTGCATCCCATCTCCGTATCATAGGAATCGCAGCTTATGTAAAGGACAATTCACCCGAAAAAGGAAAATTTGACCTTCGAGCTGAAAAATGCCATCTAGTAGGCTACTCATCGGAAGCAAAAGCTTACAGGTTATGGTGTGATAACCCCGCACCCCTCCACAATATATGATACGCTAATATGTCAAACTTGCGTGGGGGCGTGGGACCATTAAGGGTTCGGAACCCAAAATGAGGTGCAACTAGAACAAGTGGCTATGTGGTGAATCACACGTTTTTATTTATCAGCTATTGTTACAGCACATACATACTTAAATACATTTTATCTCTCTAAAAGGGGCCCCCTTGGCATGCAAATAAAAAAAAAAATAAACGTCAGTCAATATTATACACTGCTGAACAAGAAAGAGCAATGCTCAAGCTAAACTTTTGCTGGTGACTCCACCTGTGGTGGGAAATCATGCAAACACAAGCTTAGTTCCAACTGCTACATTACACCCCATGAGCATTATCAGAACTGTTTCATGCCCAAGACAGTACCACCAAAACCCCCGGAATAAGTATTCCCGCAAGCTTTAAGACACACCTCTTGCGCCAAGTGCCGCCTTTAATGAGGAGACAAAAGGGGGGAGGCACAGGAACCCCTCTTGGCAAGTGTTGTCTCGACTGTGATACACGGCGCGGGAACACCTTGTGCGCTTTTGACTCGGCGCATGAATACTGTGCACCAGCTGGCATTTTATGAAACAGTGGTTCACAATGTCCTGATCAACTTAATGAGTTTCACAATTGAACTTTCATCGGAATATTTGCATGCCCAGTCATCACAACAGCTGCACTTAAACTAACTTAATTTAAGATTACAAATGCGTTATCTCTGCTGAGCAATTACAAAAATCTTCTATCATAGAGTTCAGGTAGTTGTCCCGTGCGAAGCACGGCATAATGAGAGATTATTTCCGAATACGGCGATGGTGCGGCGGAAGGAACATACCGTATGAGCCACGACGCAGAAATTTACTGTCCTTCGTTTAATCGCGCATAAGAGAATATAAAGTCGCTCACCAGCCTTCTTCAGCTAGTTAAATGATTACCCAAGTTTTCGGCCGAGCGGCTCAACCTTTTCTCGACCATACGTGACGCCATATCTTCGCGTTCGACGCAACCTCGTTCTCATCATGTCCCATTCTGAAAATTCGTTCAGTGATCGGCTGATGGCAATAAAGTAATAACTAGAATGTATAAATTTAGCAGGGCCATTGCAAACTGCTTGTACTTTGGAACAGATGACATTTAGCCATTTTCGCTCGTTCACAAAATTTTTGAACAGTCATGCGGAGCGTCGGAAACTTCTGCACTTCACAAGCGCCAAAATTCTCTAGCACGAATACAACAATTATTAATAACAATCCCGATCGCTCATTTATTTCCAACGAAGCATATTCCTGGAGTAACAGAATGCTTTGTTGATGGCTGGGCTGTTTTATTTACAATAAGGCAACAATCGCAGTCGCCAACAAGGATCACCACATCGCCGTGACAATGCCATCTCAGATACACGTCAACCCATAGCGACAAACACTGTTTATAACGACACAAAACACACTTATATAATGAAATTCAGCCTTTGCTTCCAACACAAGATAAACTAAAAAAAATACATTTTCAACATCAACACGAACAAAACATCATTCTACCCATAACTCGAAAAAACGCAAACCCTTCCTGAAAAACACATTTCAACCACCCATGGTGCCCTGTACACCCCTATTATGACCAAAAACACTACTATTTAATATTACAACGTTACAATTCTTCCGCCAGGACACGTGATACACACCCTGTGTGTGTAATTATCATCGAAACCTGGAACTAAAACCTGGAAACCTGGAACTAAAACCATCGTAAAGAGTCGAGATGTAATTGTCATCGAAAGCATGTCATCTCCCATTAAAGAAATAGAATTACTAGATGAAGCAGAAAATCAAGAATCAATAGTCGATCTAGAAGATTTGGATGAAGATCTTATTACAGAAAATAAGCAAGCAAGCAAGCCAAGCCATGAAGCAAGTGGATCAAGATCAACTCCAAGATGATAGTGATGATGAAGAAAACATCACAGATGCAGTTCAAGAACAACTGGAAACTAAAGACGAAGCTTCAACCTCACAAAAACGAGCCAGAGCTCGACCACGAAAAATACTAACCGGCAAACGAGGAAAACCAAGAAAAGAATACCAAACTAGTAAAACAGCAGAAACTGAAACATTCAACATTGCTATTCCAGAATCAGTACAAGAAGCTATGGAATCTCCCGAATCCAAGCAATGGCAAGAAGCTATGAAGAAAGAATTCCAGTCCTTGCAAAGCCACAATACCTGGACACTCGTAGACTTAGCAAAGGACAAAAAAACAAAATGTAAATGAGTGTATGCTGTCAAATATACAGACACCGGGAATATAGATCGCTTTAAAGCTAGACTTGTTGCCAAAGGATGCTCACAAAAGAAAGGCATAGATTTTGAAGAAGTTTATTCTCCAGTAATACGATACTTGTCATTACGCTTATGTCTAGCATTAGCAGCAAGTATAGGTTTCACATTCATCACATGGATGTTGACTCCGCATATCTAAACGGAGAAATCGACTTTCCAATTTATATGGAGCAGCCAGAAAACTATGAAAAAAGGCAATGAAAATTAAGTTTGCAAGCTGAATAAAGCGCTGTACGGCTTGAAACTGTCAGGAATGTTGTGGAACTACAAACTAAACCAAGAGCTCACAAACCTAGGACTAAAGAGAACAGACTCCGACAATTGTATTTATACCAAATTAGATGATACATCAACGCTTATAGTACTGACATATGTCACTGATATTCTCATTTTTTCCGACAATGAAGATAAAATATCTGAGCTCAAAGCCAAACTAAGTGAAAAGTTCAAAATGAAAGATCTCGGCAAGGTTAGATACTACCTAGCATTTACATAGAAAGAGACTTTGAAAAGGGATACATCAAAATAATCAAAAGAATTATATCCATGAAATGCTAAAAAAATTTGGAATGGAAGATGCAAAATCATGCAGGACCCCGATGGAACCCAAAACGAAACTGACGAAGATCTCAACTATACAGGAGGAAAATCAACCAGTGGATTTTAACTACTATCAGCAAATCGTAGGCTCACTAACGTACATAGCTACCATATCAAGACCAGACATATCTTTTGCTACCAATCAACTAAGTCAACAATGAACCAACTTGTCAACATCTCAACACGGCAAAAAGACTTATGCGATACCTTAAAGGGACTACAAACAAGTCAGTAGCTACCAGAAGTCAGAGAGGGCACTAGTAGGATTCGTTGATGCAAACTGGGGAGCAGACCCTGATACAAGAAAGTCAACTACAGGATGTGTCTTTAAACTAGCAGAAGGACCTATCCAATGGGAATCCAAGAGACAACCAATTGTTGCACTCTCGTCAACAGAATCAGAATATATTGCACTAGAAGACCAGTCGAAGAAATGGGACTTTGTGATCTAATACAAAAACCAACCATAATATTTAATGACAATCAAAGTCATAAGCTAGCCAAAGATTGTTGTTATAGAAGTAGAACAAAGCATATAGACATTGGCTACCATTACGTAAGAGAGGCGATAGAAAATGGAGAAATTGATGTTCTATATGAACAATTGTCAGAAATAATTGCCGATATTCTAACTAAATCTGTACCTGCACATCTCAATGAAAAATTATCTCTAAAATTAGGCATTATATAATATAATCTACACTAAGTAACGTAGCTGATTGAGACGGGATGTTGTGATAAGCATAAATTCTGTTATTAGATTCAAACTTAACCAATCAGCAGCTATAAATATTCCATTGTTGTAATCTCCTAAATCGTTTCATTGTTATGCATGAAAATCGTTCCATAGTTACTCTGTTCTAAAATAAAATTTATGGAAACAAGACAAAAAGCCGTATTTCTTGTCTTATATTAACACAACAGTTTAGAAGGAATCTATGAAAAATTGTGTCTTAAGATGTATTTCTTTGCAGTTTTGAATTTTTAATTAAAAACAGAATTTACAATTAAATATGTAAATATGAAACACATGTGATCATTTAATTTTTTATTTTTTTTAACAATTAAACATACTTATTAATAATTTTATTAACTATTTTATCTCTCAATGATAAAGGTCTACAACACAATCGCATTGCTAAAGTAAAGCCCCTAATCCACAGATCTTGTGTAGCTTGGCTATGCACCAAATTTTCCTGGCACACGCATGCGCAGTGACGACCTTGTGCCAAGACACTCCCACTAGAGACTCTAGCTACTACCTGTTGAACGTATTAAAGTGAACTCTTCCATTTCACCAATTCATACAGTGAGAGAACTCTATCTAGTAATGTTTGTATCCAATTTTAAGATATGTTTGAATAATAAATTTCTTGACAAAATAATGGGAAGAATGATCACTTGGCCATTCCAAGCCAGGTTATAATCGATTGATCATGACAATCCACGAACGCGACAACTATCTTCCAACTTTCAAAAGTGGGACAAAATCAAAATGTTCACTAAACTGATGAGGTAATAATGTTTTCAAAGGGATATACGATCAGTATAAGCCTAAAATACCCCATCAGTGAGAAGTCCCGGAAATTCGAGACGTGCACAATTTTTGAGATGGCGAGGTTGAACCAATTCCCCAGGAGGGTCACAAACTCTTATTCTTCAGGACGTTAGGAAAGAAGAACGAAGCTAGAGGTTGGATCAAAACCACAGACTGAAAGAATTTGTCACATTCATATATATACTGGACAAAATATTCTGCGGATTTCAAGACCGTTCCAGAGGGAAGGAATCGGCGTAGCATTCCGCACGACCAACAATATTAAATGGATTTTGAACCTGACCAGGAAGAACGACAGTGTGGACTGATTTCAGAGCTCAGGAATATGCAGATTGCAATGCCCAAGCAGTGAGATGGTCTACATGGGCTCAACGTTCACGACGTTCTGTGAGAGGTTCCGGGAACATCAAAGGGCCTGGATCAATGGAAATGGGAAGTCTGCCTACGCGGACCACCTCATAAATTCCAAGCATCGTATGATGGACATGGAACACTGCATGAATATTCTGTGTAAAGGATGCGACAGGTAGAAGATTCTGTTGAAAGAGGAGATGGAGATCTGAAAACCTCATTGTAGAAACAACGTCCTCCTCCTAAACATCGTTTGAGAGGGACGGCATCATCGAGTACTTAATCAGACTGGAAGAAGAACGAAAGGGCAGAAGAGCCCTTCAATAGGTCGGCGCTTAGAGGATCGCTCGACTTGGTCCGCCAATACTATTAAAATATAAGGGACACTGTTATCCAGCTTCAATTTGTAACAGGATAGCCTTCGAGGATGATGAAATCGAAACACATTAGGCAATAAATCACTTGTTTTCGTAGCACTTTTCGGACTATTTTCTTTTACTTATTCAACTTATGTGATAATAGATATGGATATTCCTAATTTATATATTTATAATTTACATATCTACAGATTTAATATATGAATTAATCATTAGTTAAGGAAAAGTAGTGTTAAATCTGTTAAAATATCGATTTCCTAAGCAAAATAACATTGGAAACGACTTTCAAATTTCTCCGGGAAGGTGAAATAAAAATCACATGACTACATCAGGTTTTCTAGAGAACACTCCTGCAAATTTGCATCACTCCCATCTTACATGCTGTTCAGGCTGGGGTTCACTTTAGCTGGTATCTGTAGTGAATCATGTTAAGCATGGACTCTGAAATCGGCTTTGCGTGCAAGTTCAGCTCAATCAAGCCAGCTCTTAAGCCTGGTAGAGTCTTTTAGCTATGATTTGTCTTAAGAGATGTGTGTAAATTTTTGGGGTTTATGTCCACTGCTTCTTTGTGAAAAAGCTAGACAAAATGTTCAAATGGTTTGCAGAAGCCAACTTGATTTTGCATAAACAGTCCTCTGTACATGAGAATAGAATTACCGAAGGAAACTTATGTAACTAACAATTTTACAGTCTTTGCATTTCAGATTTGAAACAGTCAATAATACCCATGGGATACGGTATACTGTCTGATTTACATGGCTCTTTGTGTCGTCTTTTTGTCTATTTCAAGCCAACAAGATAGTTTAAAGTTCTGATTTCAGACTACTAAAATATGTTTTCTTGTAAAAGTCTGCGTTCATTTTATTTTTTGTAACTTTTTCTTAAGAATTTTGTCACTTACTGTTTTTTGGTGCAAAATTGTTTGTCACTTTGCAATAGATTTTGGAGAAAAGGTCTTTTTGGTTCTGATTGCCTATAGTCTATAGGGACCATCGTTTTAAAATAAGTTGTTTTGTTATGTCAATAGTAATATTAGATTTTATTAAATTTTAATAATTTAGTGCACTTCAGAAAAAATGAAGTTACGGTTTACCCTGGTGATGAAAACAAGCCATGCTTAGGGGAAGGATTAAACAAAAAAGCACAAATCACATTAGATGGTGTTTGGCCAACAGACAAAACCAATTGCAAGCCTATAAAGGTAAAATTTTATTTAGGTTTAAATAAGATTAGCAAATTAAGAAATGAATTCTAATATTAAATGTTAACTATTTAGTGTGCAGATCGTTTGAAAACAATACGCTGGCAGGAGAAACTAGAAAGAGCCTCTCATCGATTGGGTGCCAAATTCATTGATTTTCGACCTGAAACAGGATCTTGGGTTTTTCAAGTATGTTATTTTTTAATTCTACATTATCTTTGCAATTAATGCTACTTTTCATAACCATATCAACCAACAAGATTAAACAGAGTATAAAAAAACCAACTTTGATGAAACTTTCACTATCGCCTAGCTATATCAGTCCATAAATTGAAAACTACGGAACCAATTTTGATGAAAGTTGGACTGTTCCCTGAGTTGAAAGATACTTAATCCAATAAACAAAAAGAATTATTGCAATTCAATTTCTAGTTTCTGAGAAGTACGGGGGCAAACATCCATTCATACATCCCGCAGGTTAAATCAAAATCAGTGGCTGAGTAAAGGAAAACACGCAAATTGACAGCGTTAAGAGCTATTAGCTCAGGTATTTTGATCAGATAAGTAAGGAAAGGTTGGGAAGAATGCAAAGGAGAAATCTAGGTTTTAAATTACTAAATTAGCCCCCAAATAACAAGTTTTTTAATATTTTTCAAAATTTAAACTTTTACGGTAAGGGAATAAAATGTAAACGTTGATTCCAAACAAAATTCGTTTATTGCAACAGAATAAAGGATTGAAATTGAAAGTAAACTAAAACACTACAATGAGTTTTAAGACGATCCCACGGCAATGATTGAAGAATCCGATCAGAGTTGATGAGGTGGAAACTTGGTGACCCACAGAAGTAGGACTAGGGAGCAGTTCGACGGAGTGCAAGTTGATGTATAACGGATGTTCTGATTTGTTTGGAACTCAATTGAAGATTCAAAAAAAAAAAAAAAAAAAAAGGATCCAACCAACTTGACGAGGTTGTATAAAAAAAAAACCTTCTAAGACATAAGATCCTTCGGCCGCAGTATGCACCTAAAAGGGAGCGGAAAATAAACAAAGACAGAACTAGAAGTAGAAAAAAAAGGAAAAAAATAAATTACACTAACTAAGACAAGACAACAAGCGACTACGGGAGGAAAAAGCATTTAAGGAAATGAAGAGGGAACAGCAAACAGAAAGAGAAGGAGGAATACATGGTACGTGTATTCATGATTTTACTTGACCACAGGACGGCAGGTAACAGAACACTACTAACGACAAGGGTTGACGCACTTACAATACTATATACCACAAGTACACATGGAGCATAAAATGAGGTAGGATGATGACAGCAAGTTATTATGGAAACATACTCCAGTCCTCAGGTAAATAAAAAATAGAAAAAAAAATAACATGATTAAATTAATGCATTTAATAAAAAGAAATTCCAACAAAATTTTGACATAAGCATAGTTTCTGGTATCAGCAGGATAGTCCGACCCGAATGCATAAGCGAAGTCTATTCGATCCAAAACGAGAGAAAACTTCAGTCATGATTATTCGCTAACAACGGTAGAATGTCACGACGGAACATGGCGAATTCATGAAAGGGAAAAGAAAAAAAAAAAAAAAATTGACGACGAGTCAAATCCGAAGCGAAAATTCAATCAATGTTTGTAGAATCTTACCAGAAGTTATTGAAACGTAACGTCGAAGAAAACAGCATTGTGTACGACCTCAGCCAAAACAAGAAGGAAAAGCAGATGGCGCACAAATCTTCATCAATTACTCAAGTCCCGGTACGCATCACCGTCATAAAGCAACGCAAACATTCACAATCAAACGATCTTGAATGGGCTAGTCATCATAATAACGGACAGGCGAGGAGAAGAACCGTAGAGTTTGGAGAGCAGCAGCTTCTACCAAACTGAACTACTAACTGCCCCGGCAACTAAATTTTCGACACCCTGGAAGAAAAAAAAAAAAGGAAGACTGCACGCGAGTCGCACGAGCTAAAGACCAGAGAGGAAAAAACAAAAGATTAGTAGTATGAAAACTCATAGGATCGTTGTAGTGATTGTTTTAAAAGGAACGAACGTAATTATACCAACAATGCTTGGCTTATAGAAGGTTTTCTTTAAGGGCAAATACACTATTTAAAACTACAAGGAAAAAATAATGATAGAATAAAACAACAATTAACCATTAGAAAAAATCAAGAGGAAAAATTGAAAATTCTTCCCAAGTGCAGCGAAAGAATAAAATATAATTAAAACGTTGTTTAAAAAAAATATTTTTGTAACTTTTCTCAAAATATATTGAATTATAAAACTGAAAACCTCTGGGGGGGGGGGGAGTGAACAACAACTCGTTACCCACTAAAACACAGTAGAAACAATATAAATAAACATCGTCATTAAAATTCTGCTAATACATATCGGGCTTAACTAGGACTCCATAAAGCAAGACCCGTAATACGCCTCCATTCATGTCTTAAAGCTCCATAAACAAAATCGCTCTATTATTGCTTCTTTCTTGACTATCAAAAAACTCAACATGAACATCGTCATGAAATTCGACATATACCTCAAGTGTCACCACCGCGTCAATTTTCCAAAGTGGATGCATTACATCATTTCTATTAGAAGTCTGGCCAGACTGTTTTTCAGAACTTTTGACTGTCTGCTTATATGAATTTTTGAACTAAGCGGGTGGGCTCAAGGCAATGAGAAAGGTGACGCCTACCAAACGCGTCATGTAATCCCTTTATTCAGGAGGGGGACTACTGTAACCTCCAAGGAAAAAAAAAATCATCAAGACACATGAAGCAAGCCAGCTACGAGGATTTTGTAATTAGAGAAAGGGATGGTTCAAGAGAATCAGTCCCGAAAATACTGATAGTGGGAGCAAAAAAATCCTGTAGGCAAATTGTAGGACAAGTAGTCCGATACGAAAACTTGAATCCAGGAGAGAACCTACAGAGGGTACGTTTAAAAAAAAAAAAAAAAAAAAAAAAAAGATACTGGTCAATTCCCCCCTCCCCCTTACCGTGTAGCGGGACGCTACAATACACATACGCTTATGAAATTTGGCACACCTGTTTAGAAGCCCACATAGACTAACATATACGAATATTGTGCAATTCCAACAATATTACGTACATACACTCCTCGACACAATTTCTGGGACACTTTGTTTGTCATAGAAGGAAATGAAAAAGAATGAAATACAGTACTTTAATTGTACACAATTCCTGTCACTTACAGGAAAAGTATTATTACAGAAAGACCTGAATTTATAAGTACATTTTATGACAATACAGTAAAAATGTGAAAAACAGAAATTCCATGTGACACAATTAATGGAACAGTCCATAAATGCACGTTTAAACCTTGATTTGAGGTCTGTCGTTCAGTAAGATATCTCGTTGCCCTTTTTCTCAATTACATCAACCAGTCTATGGTTATAATTTTCAAAGTACAGTATTTGCAAATTTCTGGTCGTTTCGTCTGATTGATCAAGTCAATTGCTTCTTGAATTTTTTCCCACAGTTTTATGGCGGAATGAAACTGAGGACCATCGTAAACCATATCACAAATCATTTTTCGAATGTTTTCAGTGATATCTAAGTCTGGACTTTTTGCAGGCCAATCAATATCTTTCAAATATACATCCTTAAACCACTTCAGCGCAACTTTAGCCTTATGAATGCTGGCATTATCTTGCTGGAAAAAATATACTTGAACAGGATATTTGGTGTCAAGGAAAGGCTTAACATTCTCTTGAAGTAACTTAATATACCCGATTGCTTATATTCGTCCCACCATCCGTTTCACATAAATGAAACCATCAGAACAAACCTTCCCCCAGACCATTACACCGCCACCTCCCATCAGATGCTTTATTCGTGATGAAGCAGTCTGGTTATCCACATACGTGCCAAAATTGTCCGGGCCATCAAAGGAGAACTTTTTTTATCACTGAAAATTGTTCTATGAAATGGATGATTGTCTCTTATTCACTGAAGGGCCAACTTCAATCGTTGAGCTTTGAGTATTAGTCAAAGGAAGTTCTGATGAACTGTTTTGTAGACAAACCCTTCCCTTTTCAAATGCCAATGAACAGTCCTTGTTGACATCTTCAGATTACAATTTCTTCGGACTTTTCCAGCAGTTGCTCTCTCTTGAATTGCTGTTGATCGACGAATTTCCTTCTTAATTAAAGTTCTGATGATCATTTTTGGTCCTCGTTTCTTCTTCTTCATTCCCAAATTCCTATGAACTATATTATGTACAGAACTTTTAGGGATTTAGAGGTTCCTTGAAATCTCTCAGATACCCACTCCATTTTGGTGCAGTTCAATTATTTTGTTACGAATATTAGCAGAATACATGATTACGTAATAGCTCTGAACAGTGCTTTAAGTGGCTCTGAATTTGCATATTTCTGTCATTCAAATCATGGACTGTCCCATTAATTATGTCAAGGGTAATTTCTTGTTCTCTCAATGTTTATTTTATTCTTGTTGAAACTATTTCATTAGTTATTACTGTTTATGGTAATATCGTTTTTATGACTGTTAACAATTATTTCAAATCCTAATATTTCATTCTTTTTTGTTTCTTCTATGACAAACAAGGTGTCCCAGAAATTGTCGGGGAGTGTATGCATCGAATTGATAACCTCCTTTTTTTGAAGTCTGTTATAAAGGGAGACCTGCTAATCCACAAGGAGAAACCGTATGTTGAATGTTACCTCCTTGTGGATTAAAGGTTCCCCCTTTTGGTTGTTCCATTCCAGAGTTTTTGCTTTATTTTTGTGAAAGTGTATGTTGAATGATGACAGCACTCATTATGCATTTTCCCCCCCGTGTTTTATTTAGCTCTATATGTTCGATCTTACGCCAATAGCAGCAAAATTTAAAATTAAGTAGAGTTTATCATTTCTGTGTTTAAAGTGATGTTCAGAAGCTGTACGCAGCTGTTAATAAATATATTACCGTATTTATTCTAGTATAATTCAAAAAATTTTGGCCTAAAAAAGCACCTAAATTTTTGGGACCATATTATACAAGAGTATACCTTAAGCAGAAGATGTGGCACTATAAAGTAGAGACTCTATAGTTGAGCTTAAAAAGACGCTGCGGGAAGAGTGGTGCAATATGGCCCAGGAACTCATCGGCCAAAGCCACTCATAAGGCCTTGGTGGCATGGCGAAAGCGCTGCAGGCAAATTTACTATAACAACAGAGCTGCCAACTCTCCCGATAATGGCGGGAGACTCACGATATATCTACCATTTCCCGCCTCCTGATACAAAAATGTCAATTATTAATAAATATCCCGAAAGTTGATTGAAGTTGTAGAATTAAAAATTCGATTTTAAGATTCTCTTTTAGAACTTTAAAGTTTAGTTGAAAAATATCCGCCATTTATCTTTGCCGTGATTCGCTATATTGAAATTACGTCACAAGAGCGCTACTATCTTTTCTGGATCGTCACAAGGGCGCTACCGTCTTTACTGGATCGTCTTTTCATTGAACACGAAAATTTATTTCTACATTACAATGCGAATAAAAAAAAATACACAATCAATAATATGAGTTACATCATTACTGTTAAAATTCTTCTATTAATAAAATTAGAATTTAATGAGGTTGTCTCCCAGTTTATTTATACTGATGTTAAATAAATACTATATAATAAAAATATAGGTTATATTGATTTAAGCATTTTAATTCACTACAGATTTAATTAATATTATTCTTCTGTAATAATAATTCTATGTAGATAATTTGATACTATGTAAATTTTAATATCAAGTGTGATTTGCATAACTCCTTTTGGAAAATCGAATATCCCGCCAGTGACTTCCTTGAGGTTGGCAGCTCTGTAACAAGGGATATCAGATTGAGTAATTGTAACGTTCTACCTCTTTCCATTCAACGGCAATAAATAAACAAATTTGTTTCAAAACATTATTGGCACCCTGTACAGGGTGTTGCAGATAACTACAGGGCAGTATAACGGGAAGCCTACCCTCTCAATTGTAGGGGCCGGCTCGACATTAAATGATAATTGGGTAATTTTATCAAAAACATGACAGTTTTGACGTTAACCCCCCCCCTCCCCGACTGTGGAAACTGCTGGCTACTGCAGGCCACCTTCATTCTGCCAATCGACCGAGCCAGCCCCTGCAATCGGGCGGGTAGGCTTCCCGTTATACTGCCCTGTAGTTATTTGCAACACCCTGTACAGAGTGAAAAGTATTATTGTTAATGTTGTATGTGAAGGTCACAGGATGTTTCTTTTTGGAGAATAAGGCAACTTTACACTTTTCAATGTTCAACTTCATGTTATCTGTACACCACAAGACTAGTTAATCAAGTGAATTCTGTAGATGATGGCAGTCTTTGAGGTCCTTGATTGAGCAGTACAGTTTAAGGTCATCGGCAAAAAGAAGGAACTGTGCGTCTTTCAGATACAAACTGACATCATTGATATATAGTAGAAAGATCCCTGGGGAATCCCACTGGTTACTTTTAATTGCTTCAGAGAATTAAAAGATAAAGAAACCTGGAAGATAAAGAATTAGAAATACCTTGGATATACCTTTGTGTCACCAAATGGAAGGGATCTGATTCCAAGTGCCTTTCATTTGTGACACAATATATTGTGGTCTGCTTGATCAAATGCTTTGGCTAAATCAGAGTAAATAGCGTCGACCTGAAGCTGTGTTCATGTTGTCAAGGATAAATTTTCAAATGTAGATCTACCCTTACTGAATCCATGTTGTTGGGAGATAATACACGTATTCGTAAATTGCTCCTGTACAGATTTCAGTACAAGGGATTACATGATTTTAGGGAAAACTAATTGGATAACTAAAGGCTGATAGTTGGTGATATTCTTATTACCAGGTTTATAAATACAACCTCTGACAATTAAGTTCGGTGAATGACGTCACACCCTAATCTGTGCGAGCTTTACACGAGTAACAATGCATGTGAATACAAGCCCAGTCATTGTTTAAGCAAGTTCAGACAGGTCACGTTTGTGCGTGCAATGGTTTAGCAGATGCCCGTTTCTTCAGTTGAAGGTGTAGCGTGCACACATAACTGTGGATAATGGATCAAAGAGGAACACTGCCGTAATCGTGCAACATTTCTGGCCAACAAAGACGTCGTATCCACGGCTCATCCACCTTATTCACCAGACTTGGCACCGGCAGACTTTTTCTTGTTCCCACGCCTGAAAGGGACACAGATTTGCGGACATTCCAGACATTCAAGCAAATGTGACACGTGAACTTAAAGCCAGCCCTAAGGAGCTTCCGGGACTTATACACCCGATCCCAAAAGTGTATTGCCTTCCAGGGTGATTATTTCGAAGGACAATAAAGTAAATGTGGCTCTATCTGTTTTGCATTTTGTTGTGTGAACTCATTCACCGAACTTAATTGTCAGAGGTTGTATATTATAGGTAGCAAAACTTGATTTCCAGATGGTCGGGAAAGCACCAAAAGACAGAGATTTATTGAAGATGATTAGGAGTGGGAGACAGAGGCTAGAACCACAGGAACGTATAAACAGAGGATGTTTACTATCAAGACCAGGGATTTTGTTAGTTTTTACAGTTTTAAATTTTTCTTCAATTTGTGCTGCTGATATTTGAACACCGGACAGATAAAGACGTCTGTCATAGGTGATATGTTTTTAAATTTGTACAGTAGAACCTCTGTAGAGCAAACGTCGATATAGTGAAATTCTCTCGATAACGAAATTTTTCTATGGTCCCGGCAAAAATATCCTATTGATTTAATGCTTTTTCAATTTCCATATAGCGTAATTATCCCTATAACGTAAGGATTTTTAGGTCCAGACAATAAATTTTAATGTATATTTTAGCTCTTTATTACGAAATTTGGTTCCCTCACTTAACATGACCGGACAACCAACGAACGAAATCATCGCAAACGAAGTTAAAAACAAGTTTCTACGTCACAAGCTCTGCCCAGTCGGCTGCGGCTATGGCATTAAGCTTATTTTATCGGCAAAATTATGAAGAGTTCTCAAAAATAACGTTATCGCACCAAACTACCCATGATGCACTGCACAGCAATAATGG
>JAHWFO010092366.1:271518-290114 GCA_023313115.1 Rhysida immarginata
GGCTACTGAGGAGTTTAAATGTGCAAGCACGTTAAAAATTTATTTTCTATGAGAATCGGCACGAGAACTACTATTAAAGCTTTCGAAACTCGGAAGATTTTTTATATTAAAAACTTTAATATTTGTTCAAATTCATGAATTTATTTTATTGAAAGTTTAAGCCCATATACATTTACTGAGGCCGACGAAAAAACACTCGTCGGCCTTAATATACACTCTTATGGATGCGTTCTATCGGTATTTTTCCGTAAAATACATATTACAATATTATTTTCGACCCGTTCTGCTTTCAAATTTTAATTACTTCAGAAAAAATAATCGCGATCCAAACAAAATTTTCAGCAATGGCGGCCTAGAAGACTTTAGATAGGCAGCGATGTCAAGTATCGAAAAAGTTTTGTTCTTATTGTTAAGAAGCATTCAAATTAATATAAAGCACTAAATTTTTATATATAAATACTAAATTTAAAATATATGCATATATAAATGCAATTATCAGCAATTTTTACATCAAAATTATGCAAATTTTAACACCATCTCCATGCAACGAAATATCTATGTAGCGAAATGATTTTGCCGGTCCGTTGAGTTTCGTTGTATGGAGGTTCTACTGTATTTGCAAAAGTATTCAAAAATTATGGTTGAAAAAGATTAGAAATGCCCAATGGATTGTTCTCAATAGCACTATTGTAAAACATACAGGGTGCATTATGAAAGTAATGCGCATAATTTTATTGTGATGCTACTATCCATCGCAGCGCGCTCGGACTGGTAGAATAATGTGGTGGGGGGGTCTGCCCTTCCAAAAGCGCCCGGAAGGGTAGTGAGCAGTAGGAGCGGTAGGACGTGTCTTCGCACGAAGTCTGTTTTTCGATTGTGTGTCAGCACGATGGAGCGTTCGCTGGAACAGCGGTATGCGATCAAGTTTTGGGTGCGGCTTGGGAAGAATGCAACAGAAACTGACATCAAATACGTCTTCAAGCTCCACCACGACAATGCCCCCAGCCACACGGCCTTTGTCGTCACCAACTTCCTGATCCGGAGCAAGACCCCCGTTGTGCCCCAGCTTCCTTACAGCCCTGACTTGGCTCAGTGTTACCTTTTTTGTTCCATCGACTGAAGAGAGAGCTGAAGGGGGTCGGTGGAGAACATCCAAGCTCATGTTTCTAGGTTCCTGAAAAATATTCCAGTCAAGGAATTCCATGGTGCCTTCCAGGCATGGCAGAATCGTCTCCGCAAGTGTATTTTTCAAAAAAACCATTATTGGAAATATCAGAATATGTGGAAAGCCACGTTGCTTTAAAAACCTCAAAACTTTGCCATGTGTTTATTTTCACAACAAATGTGTCTGAATGACTTTGGTAATTTTTCATGAATGTTTAAAGACCTAGAATATTTAACTAAGAAAAGAAAACAGATATGCAATTTTATTTATCGACAATTGTACATTCCATTCTTTGCTGCCAGACATATCACTGACAAATTTAGAAGTAAAATTTTTCCCACCTAACACTTCATCACGACTGTTAAAACTGTTTGAAAAACATTTAGTGTGTGACATGATTCGTATTATTGATGAAAATGAAGAACTGAAAAAAATGGCCTCTTCTAGATGCCATTTTGAACGTATGCGATGATGCATGGCAACATTTACCAGAAGACTTAATTCTGAACTGTTTCTGGAAGGTGGGGTTTGTAAGTGATAGGCCTATGGAGGAATTGGAGTTGAAAAAAAATTTGAAGGTTTCGAAGAATAGGAGATTCTCCTATTCTTCGAAGCAAAGCCGCCTATCAAGAAAAACTGGCATATTTAATATTTAAAGATTATGTTGAGGTTGACCAAGACTTGATACTCCAGAGGCTATAACTGATGAAGATATCGTTAATCAGTGTCAGGCCAACAAAATGGTGGCCACAACGAAGAAGAGAGTGAAGATAAGAGAATTTGCCAGAATCTGTGCCATCTTTAAAGCGTGCGAATACAGTGTTGACTTTAGATCATTTTTCTTTTTCCAAGATGATGATCCGGATGGATGGGGTCTATATGAATTTTAAATTTGCTTAAAATTCTTAAAAAAATGAAAGAAACAGTCTCAATAATCGCTTATTGGAATGTAAGAATTTTGTGAAGTTACTTTAATAAATAAAAAGACTATTTTAATAGCTCAATTTTATCATTGTCCAAGAAGCATCTGATTGGTTGTGACGTCACTAATCAGTAACCAATGCCAAGCTTGACTTTTAATGAGCATGCAGCTGCAGATTTGCACGTGTTATTTAAGTTATCCATGCTAATAGCAGTGCATTTACAGACGATAATGGTCAAACCAGATGAAGGCTTCATTGAGGCAAGATCAGACAAAAGTAGATTCATTGATGATGGCAGAGTTTTTTTTTCAGACAACGAATGTTTCACAATAGCTAAAAGTCATGGATTTAAAGAAGCTAGACAAGTTGTCAAACAAACATCTGCTATGATTTAAATATATATATATATATATATCATCAACAAAACTATTGATACTTACAGTCAAGAAGAGAGAAAGATCCCCGCACTCTTCCACAACACAATTCATTAAACCATAAATGTACATTTCGATTGTTATGCAATCGTCGTTAATATGAGGCAGAGAAAGAGCAGAATCATTCTGCCTCATGCTGAACGATGATTGCATAGCAGTTGAAATGTACATTGATGGTTTAACAAATTACGATGTGGAAAAGTAGAAGAAACTTTCTCTCACTCTCTCTTCTTGATTTTCATGTGGTTGTTTGATATTAAATTTGTTTTACTATCTGAAAATAATTATTAATGATGCCATGATCTTTTAATAAATTAATTTTATTAAATTGATAGAATGAAGAAAAATTCTGAAATTGAATTAAATGGATTTATAATACGATTATTAAAAGTTTTTGTAACTTTTTATTATTATAGCCATTTTCGTTGTAAGTTCGTGGTTGGTGGGGAAGTGTTCGGCTTCTGTCCTCTTGACATTCGAAGATATGGGGAACATCTTTTTCTCATTAGTTTTCTTTCTCCCATCATCGAGAAACGTCTGTAGTTGACCATATCTTCTTCAAACTACTATATAATATAAACAACGTTCAGTGACTAATCACAACCCACAATAAACTTAGTAATTCATAATAGGCCAAAAATTTGAATTGTTACATTATCTGAATAATATTTTTTGAAATACATGTAAATATGTGGATATATACAGGGTTACAGGGAAAGTCTATCTAGATATTTAAGGACGTTATTATTTAGGTCGCTGCCGATAGATTTGACCCTATAACCTCCTACAGTAGAACCTCATTTTTACGAATCTCAGGGGACCAATAACATTTATTCATAAAATCCGAACTTTGTAAAAAAACAAACCAAAAAAAAAAAAAACACAAGAAATAGGCACTGAATTTTTAATAGGCAGTATTTTTAATACAAATAGGCTTATTTACTGATTAAGTATTTGAGTTTTGAAAATATTTAAGAATTGTTGTCTGATGCATATTGGAAGTTATATCATTATATAAGTAGTTTGAAAATTCAAAAAACTGTCAAAAATATCGTCTGGTTAGTTGCATACAGATGGTTTTTTAGAGTTTCTAAGGAGCTTTTAATTTGTGAGGATGTTGTTTTGAATGTCGTAATTTACAATTCCTCGTCATTGTCTTCTCCTCTCCATGTCCTTCTTCGCCGCCATCTTTGATAAGATCACAAATTTCGTTATCGTTTGTTGGAGAAGTTAAAACTTCCACATCAGTATTAACAAACTCGGAGAATTTAAACCTTCCGCATCAGTATTAACAAACTCGGAGAATTTAAACCTTCCGCATCAGTATTAACAAACTCAGAGAATTTAGAATGAAAATTCAGCTTACTTTTCAGGACTTCCCACTCTTCAAATCCTTCAAATTCGCTATCATCTTCGGGTCGGGTCGGACGTGTGGGACTGCAAGTTCAGTTTCACTTTCTTTTACATACAGTTCCTGTATAAAGAGTTCTTATGTTTGGTGCCCTCTGTTGGCGACAGCGGAAACTAGTCCAGTTAATCCACTGCCTACTATATAATAAACTGCCTGTAAAATGCAGCTAAAATCGCATGATGACATTGTAGTTCCCAAAATCAACGTATCACCTTTCTGGCACCATCTGTCAGTGGTTTCGGTATGGTTTCTTCATTGAGAAACCATGGTTTCAGTTTGTTTGGATTTCTTTAGAAGCAGTTTATTTTTAGTTGTTATATGTATATTTTATCAAAAAAATCTATAATTTTAAGCAATAACTGATATAAGTTACATTTATAAACAGTACTTTTCTTTTAAATTATGAAATATTTTTGTATTTAAAGGGCAACTGACATCAAAATTTTTGATTCTATAAGATTAAGTGAATAATTAAATAAAACTGCATAAATGCAAAATGTATAATTTAATTTTGAAAACTTTTATTATTTATTTAATAAAATGAACAAATATTCGCTATATACTGAAGGCCACGAAAAACATCTTGAACTACAGGGGGAAGATTGATGATGTCATATGAGCGAAAGGAGTCTGGTGGATGCAGCCCCTCTGTCTTTAAAAAATAAATTTACTTTCCTTGGCTGCATGATCAGTCATCGCACAATGTGCAGGATTGAACATTAACCAATATTTATAATTACATATATTTATGGGCACCAGTTCATCCCGATCGTAAGAGAAATTGACACGGGTTTGAGAAACATACGGGTGGAGAGTGAAATCATTACAACCAAGTAAATACATAAGAGAATGTTATAAACACATTATTAATATATAAACTGACGAGTCTAATTGTTAATCAATAAATAAAAAGGCATGTTAACAAACCAATCGACAATTGATTAAATATGTAAATATGAATTGTTTTAACGATATATATGTGCCCCTTATATATAATTGCCACACACTGGTAAAGATATAAAATATAAACAAAAGTAAAAAATGAGAAACAAGATGAGAGGCCAAGGCCACAGTTCATGTACTGGATGGTTATAATTAAACTTCCCCTATAAACAGCGCAAACGGGTGAACGGAATGCAACGAAATTTTGTATAAGGGCTATACACGAGATGCGCTCACAGAATTTCAAAAAATAAATTTTAGTTTCAAAATGTCCACCAGAGGGCGACTTTTCGGGAAAAACATGAAATTTAACACAAAAAAACGACCAAAACAGAGTACAGAAACAATATTAAGAATCCAGAACAAGAATTATGAGTAATAAAATGCAAAACCGAGAAAAGCTGTCATTTATAAGAGAGAAATGTCGAGATTTGCATGCTTGGGAAGAAGAGGAAGCTTTATGCAAAATAATTTAGGGTATAAAACGTTTGCAGACGTTGTCATGTTTAAGTCTATGTTTCCGGCTGTACTAATGACGGTCTCTTTAGTTGAACGTGCGTTATTGGTGAAGCTGTATTACGAAAACAATGGGAATGCTTCTGCTGCAATTTCCTAGTAGAAAGAACCTACGGCGCGGACCAATGTCTACTAAAGGTATCCGGGCCATGATTAAGAGATTTGAAGAGACGGGGAAATTAGGAGTTCAACCTGAAAGAGGCCGTAAACATGTCACACCGGTACTTGTTGATGCCGTCAAGACGGCTGTTGATGCACAGTCACAGATATCAGAGTTTGGGGGCAGTAGCACGCGTGCAGTTTCTCGACAGACAGGCTATTCTTAACAGCACCGTCCGAAAAGTATTCAGACACATAATGCACTACTTTCCATACAAGATCCGCCATATCCAGGAGCTGCTTGATAGGGACAAGCCACAACGTCTCTCATTCGCAGTCAGTTTTCTCAACAGAATGACTGTTGATCTGTTATGACCTTGGAATATTCTGTGGAGCGACGAGGCTCATTTCTACCTCAATGGTACAGTCAACACACAGAATTGCCGCATTTGGGCTAAGGAAAATCCACGGATCGACACTGAAATTCCCCTATACTCTCCAAAGGTCACTGTCTGGTGTGTGTTCACAGCAACATTCATCCTTGGGCCATTGTTCTTTGAGGAAATCAGTGAGCGTGGGCCTGTCACATGTTCCATTATGGGCCGTCGGTACCATGAAATGCTGCAGGCATTTGTTGTGCCACAACTACAGCAAAGGCGGGTCCTTACATTGACCATTTTCATGCAGGATGGTGCGCCTCCACATATCCATGGGTCCGTGAAGGCGCTATTTCTCCAACACTTCACAGAGGAACGTGTTATTAGTCGCTCCTTTCCTAATCCATGGCCACCATGTTCACCAGATCTAACTCCGTGCGATTTCTAGTTATGGGGCTATTTAAAGAGTCTGGTGTATCGTGCAGGTGTTGCGACGTTGAATGACTTAAAGAACTCCATAACGCTTCATGTGCGAAGCCTCACAACTGATCAGTTACGATCTGCTGTTGAACATAGTGTCCGTCGACTTGAAATTTTGCAGATGAATGAGGGTGGTCACGTGGAGCACCTTTCACTACATCGTCCTGGACACAATTAACAACTGCTCCTCTTCTGCAATTTCACCCTAATCTGTTCTTGTTTCTGCAAACTGAACTGTTTTTGTTTCTCCCTTACCTTTATTTAATGTGGTTCGGTGACAAGGTGATCAGAAACTAGTCAATAATTGTTAATATTGTTTCTGTATTCCGTTTTGGTTGTTTATTGTGTTAAATTTCATGTTTTTCCCGAAAAGGCACCCTCTGGTGGACATTTTGGAACTAAAATTTCTTTTTTTCGAATTCCGTGAGCGCATCTCGTGTATAGCCCATATACAAAATTTCGTTGCCTTCCATTCACCCATTTGCACTGTAGGATGCCGTTTATAGGGGAAATTTAATTATAACCACCCGGTATAAATTGCTCACTTTTTAAATCTTGTAACTTTTACTTGAACATTTGAAACCGACACATATATTAATCAAATAATGAAAAATAAACTAAAATTCAAGTTCGTTGCAAATTTGAAACCGAATAACGCTAGTGCAACGAGGAACATTTCAATGTAATTGGATCTCATTTTTTTATTTGGATTTTCCAAAATTAAGGATAGAAAATGATCGAAAAAGAAGAATGATGATGAGTTATTCTATGTTAGATAGCCAAGACGATTCTCCAGTGTGATGTCGTCCCTAGCGGTGAATTGAGGCGAAGCTCAACACGAAATGAGTTTTGAAAACTGATGTTTGAAAAATTATATTTAAAAAACTACTTAAGTTATAAAAATTTTACAAGTCGAATTAGAGTTAGTTGATGGTCCTTTATGTTATAAAATAATAAAATTGATAGGTGATTTTTGGTGTCAGTTGCCCTTTAAACATTACCCTCCTGATAACTTAATTGGAGAGTAAAGAAATAACGCCACGAAATCTAGAGCTTTAATCGTCAATAAAGCGCTTTAATCCAGAGCTTTAATCACCATGGGTATGCAGCGTCAATTTTAGTTAGTGGGAAAATAGGAAATTACAGCAAAAATTGGCGTTTTCCATGGTAAATGAGAGCCGTTGTACACGCAGTTATTATATAGTAGGCAGTGGTTAGTCATCGGTCACGATGGTGATAACATAAGCCAAATGGAAAAAATGCAACCAGGCCGCTCACGCAAAAAATTTTCACTGTTTTAGTGAAAATTTTTACTACCAATTACAACTTCTAATTTCGTAAAATCCGAATTTCGTCGTAAAAACTCTTCGTAAAACTTAAAGTTTATTATGTGGAAATTAACAGGAGGAAGTCAGGATTTCAGAATTACTTAGTAAAATCCGGAATTGCGTAAAATGCGAGTTCATAAAAACGAGGTTCTACTGTATCCAAACCTTAACCGTTTTTCTAGATATGTGACTTTTAAATTAAAAGAAAAAAATATCATTTTTTGCTTTAATTTCAACTTTTTTTTTTAATTTCCAGGCTCAAGGGTCCAATTTTTTGCTGTTTTTACGTAGGGGGTATGCGAGTTTATAAAAATAAATAATAAAACTTGTAGATGTTTTCACTAAGTGTTCCCAACTTTAAAGCACATTAATTAAAAAAAAGTTCTGTGGAAGTTATCCTGCAAATTATTTTAACAGAAAATGACAGAAAAAGTGGTCCCAGACAGCAAAGAGTAATTGTTTATTTAAAAGTCACATATCTAGAAAACTGTTAACTTTTGGATAGTAGGTTATAGGGTCAAATCTATCGGCAACGACCTAAATAATGTCCTTAAATATCTAGGTAACTTTCCCTGTAACCCTGTATACACGTGACGTTCATATTAGTGGAAGTCACGTGGGTCCGGCGGAGAGGGTGGTTTATAGGTAATTAAAAGGACTTACCTGGGTTTTCGGGAGGTTTTATGTTTTGTTATGATTTCGCTCAAGGGTAGGGATGGGAGTGAGGATAGTTCGAAGTAATAGTCCTTTTGTTTTATTTTAGCTGTGAATTGAGGCGATCCAGTTCGTAAAAGGGGTATTTATTGGGTTGAATAATAACATGATGAAAAATATTATTTGTTTATTACTTTCAGAGTGTTGTTTTGTTTAATCGTTGAATTGTTGAGAAGAATATGTTTCATGTGTGCGCTCTGTTGGAAACAAATGGAGATCATCGCAGCCTCCAATGGAGCATTGTTGTGTGAGAGTTTCGGGAAAAAGTGCTTCGTGTGTGAATGTTTTTGTTTGTTGCGCGTGCTGAGTGTTTGTTTTTGTATGTCTTTTATTGGACATTCTAGCGTCAGCTTCTGAGCTACACAGATGTGCTTCTCGGGAAAAATGCTTTTACATTTTCAAACACCCCGATCGAGGCTAGCGCTGGAATAAATGTAAGCTAATTAAACTATGTTCTAGTTTTGGTTACTAATATTGATGATCAGAATTTATTGTAGAATAATTTTGTAATTAAGCAATTTTGCTAAGTAATGTGAAGTATAGTAAGGTAGGCGAAGGACATACAGAGCAGAAGCGGAGCGTTGACAGTTGTCGCCGCAGGAACGAGGTTCAACGAGGCAGCGTGCGTTTGTGTAGCCTGTGTTTGCGTGCGATGGGTAACATTTCAAGCAGTGTTTACTTTAGAGAGTTATGTCTTTTCTAATTAATAACTGCGTAGGAAGCCAACAGGTGTAGTGAACATAAACTGGATCTCCTTAACATGATTTCGTGTCCTCCCGCCGGAACTCACCTAAACTTTGGGGTTCGCCCCGCACCTCCCGTTTTTGACTTTAGCACGTCGCTATAATGACGAGCACTCTTTAAGAAGATTTATAAATGATCTTACTGTAATTATCTGATGCTACTGCCATCCTGTAATTTAAAGCTAATTCAATACCTATTAGTGTTCCATTGCACTTGGTTATGAAACATGAGTGAACAGAGCAGGGAGTTTAATGAACCGAGATATTGAAGGGAGTGACAAGCTGAGGAGCCTGCGAATGCACCGTGCAATCTAAGTCACGTGTTGCGTGGCAAATGCTGCAGCTTGCTCAGGGCTCGCCAGTGGCCTACGAGTTTTGAGTGCTCGCTCCCACCAAGAGGGGTTACAGTGCTTCTCCCCTGCCGTGGTATAAAGAAAAGGAGGCACAGTGGACGATCTTGCGCGAATTTTATTGGGATACTTCATTTGGGGGAGCGAGCCCATCCGACAAAACTCGGCATCGTTGTGTGGGAAGTCACCCTCGCCCCTTTAGAATACCATGATACAGTTCATGTGTGTCCTGCCTCAGACACTAATAATATGAATCAGAGTGCACACGATTACATTAGTTTTAAAATTTGCATAGTTGCATTGTCTGTTGATCAATGAGTTTCTCGCTGGGGCCCCTTCGAGTTGTAGGTTAAGGTGTAACGGTTTTGCATTTTGTACTGATTATTTTTGTTTTATGTCTAATGGAAATAAACGTGAGATTAATTTCAAGCACCAATCCGGGTTCTCGTCTCACTCTATTACTTGTCCCGAACCCTTGATCGGCCCATACTCCAGTGTTGAATCTTTCAATATAAGTGGTTATGCACGTTGGCTGGAGATGGAACCATCACACACATATTTATGTATTTTGAAGTGACGTGGGCCCCCCCCCCCCCCCTTGCCTTAAGTTAGAACACTGACTAACAAGGTTGTTGTTGGGTGCGGCGTGTCAGGGGTTCGGGACCTGGATTAATTAGGAATGAGAAACTGACGCTGAGACAGGCCAATCCATTAAAACACATTTATTTACGCATTAAAAAAATACAGGAAACCTCATTAAATACCAAATTCATGCATGCAATGTTGATTACTTTCAAAGGGCCTCTCGGAATAGCGTATGCATACACAAGCACGGTTATTTTTATCAACTAAGACTCTATAGTTTGCATAAAAACAACAGTAACTAACACAGGGGTTGTTTCTATGGTCATTTATAGGCCAGAGCAACCAATTCATGCCTATAATGTTGTGTTGGAGTCCAGGACTGTTTTCCAGGGGTGTCTAAAACGCCAGGCGAGTTTTCATTGAGAGCTGCCAAAATAAGTATACCAATATTCATAAGCTCGCAAGCGCCGTGTGCTCATTTGTGTACGGCTTGCGAGAGGATGAGCACAGGAACCCCTCCCTGGTCAGCTCTTCAGTGTTTCTTAAACCGTTTTGCGAGGTTGAGGCATTGACATCTCTATAAGATTTGTGCCACAGTTGGCTCACCAGCACTCACAACTTGATGCTAAAGCATAAGAAACAACTCCCTGCTTTACTCCTACGGCCCCACAATGCCATCTGGTTACTCGCCTATGACTGACGTCTCCTGTTTAGCGTACTTTCCTAACAATACTTAAGTGTTAACATACAGCGATTTTCTTCCTTCATTCACAATAAACAGGGGGACTCGTGTGCTGCACTGCACTACTTCCAGCTGGTGATGATTCCGTTGTTCTGAACTAAAGTTATAAAAAATTATAAAAAATAACACCGGTTAAACTTCCAATATATGTATTTTATAACTGCCGTGTTATTTTTTCTGGGAATTTTTTCAGACTAAATTTGCTGTAAACATCTTTTTTTAAAACCCCTCATAAAAATGTCAATTTACATAGAGCTGTTTATTAGTGAAATCGAAATACAACCTGCTCTTTATTGATTTTAAGTTAAAAGAATCCTCAGATAAAAATCTTAGACAAACTATGAACAGAAATATGCAAACAGTTTATTCAGGAACTGGAATAAGATAGTCTATTTATATTTTGTTTTATATTTTTTAACTACAGGGAATTCGTTTTGCATATCTTTTATTTATTTTTTTTCCTTAAACGATGTAGGCATGTGTTTGTATTTAACCAATATTTATAATTAGATATATTTATGGGCACCAGTTCATCCCGATAGTAAGAGAAATTGACACGAGTGTGAGAAACATATACGGGTGGAGAGTGAAATCATTTCAACCAAGTAAATACATAAGAGAATGTTATAAACATATTATTAATAAATAAACTGACGAGTCTAATTGTTAATCAATCAATAATAAGGCATGTTAACAAACCAATCGACAGTTGATTAAATATGTAAATATGAATTGATTTAACGATATATATGTGCCCCTTATATATAATTGTCACACTTTGGGAAAGATATAAAATATAAACAAAAGTAAAAAATGAGAAACAAGATGAGAGGCCAGGGCCACAGTTCATGTATAATTGCTCACTTTTTAAATCTTGTAACTTTTACTTGAACGTTTGAAACCGACACGTATATTAATCAAATAATGAAAAATAAACTAAAATTGTTACAAATTTGAACCCGAATAACGCTAGTGCAACAAAGAACATTTCAATATAAATGGATCTCATTTTTTTTATTTGGATTTTCCAAGATTAAGGATAGTGTGACGTTGCGGCCGGCCCCCCCCCCCCCACGACCAAACACCCCAGTTGGTTACCGGAATAGTCACGGGAAGGGACTTGTCAGGGGTTGAAGCACCGCGGAGGGCAAATGCATTAGTAGAGCTGAATATAAAAACAAACAAACAGCCACCCACACAAGTTTAATTTCAACGAGTATCCTTTATTTCCTAGGCGCACTTACTCTCATGCATGTATGTATGCTTAAACAGTGACCAAATAATACCATATAAATCAGCTAGATTAAAATTCTACACTATGCTATAGGGGCCCCTTTAATTAATTACAGTCAACTTTTAATACTAATGTCAGCACATAATATTACAGGCGGCAGCAGCTAAATACAGCTTTGTACCCCTGAAGGTGAAACGACCAATCATGTGACGAGGAATGAGTTTCCGTTTTTCTCTATGCGTGCATGACAACCACAAGGCAGGGCAATGCCAGCAGACAACGAACCCTGAACAAGAACACGGGAGTCAAATATTCCACGATACAAACTCCATCAAGCGCTATGTGGACCCTTTTACTATGACTGGGGGGAAACCCAGGAACCCCAGTTCCCGTTTCTTGCGAGAGGCACGCTGCTGAAATTGGGAATTCAGCCCCTTTATGCGCCTTGATTCTTACACAACACAGATTCGCCTACGACACGTGACCGCTTTCGCATCTCAATTCTTATGCACTACACCCTTAATGCTACATTCATCCTACTAAACTTGTCTAACATCTACGTTAAGCAGAAAATAACCAAGCAGACAGAGCTATTACAGGTAACAGAGCAAAAACAACATTATTCGTTCTAAAGAGTGCATGAAAGTTACAGCGAACTGTCTAGAACACGGGCTGTTACATCTAAACCCTCCTCTGGAGCAATGGAAGCACAATACACACACTCAGGGGATACTCTTGAGAACCTTGATGGTACAGTGTCTTTATCATGCGAGGTCCCGATCGCGTAGACAAAAGTATAAAACAGTACACTCACCATAGCAGTCATCTAATTGCCCATGCTGCGGTCGCATGACCCGATGTTTTGACTTACGTTCCTCACAACCGGCGCTTAACTGGCGATATTCATCGGGTGACAACATATAAGATCAGTGGCAAAGACGCTTGAAATCATCGAAAAGAACTCTCACAGTCAAAATTATGGATAATGTGAGAGGGTGTGGAGCTTAGTATAGTTTTCCGTTGCATTTTATCATCTTGCAATTACTGGTGAATGCCGACTCCACACTTTCAACATGGCAGACGGCCATTCCAAATTTCAGTCGGTAAAAAAACAAAGTCCCGTTCAGAGGGCACGTCCAATCCCTCTCAGAACTTCAAGCAGAGAGACAAAATATATTAAAAATACTAGAAAACTTCATAAACAATAAGAAAAGATGCCTTCGACAGCTTCTCGGAAAAACATCTCCGATAACAATGAGTACTAAACAATACTTGATCACTGTCGAGATCGCAAAGAGCGACAACGGCCAAGCAATTAAGAGTTTTAAAATAATAGAAAATAAAACTTAACAAAACTCTTATTACAATAACATTTTATTTGCTATTACAAAATAAAATACAGGCCACAACACCACGACAACAACAACACGGACAAACAAAACGCTACTTATTCAACATATCACACCTGGATTCAACTCGCGTAACACACACACAAAACACTCGATCACCCCCTCCTATTCATTCCGATCACCCCCTCCTATTCACTCACATTGGGATCCCTCGAGGGGGGGGGGGTCAAAGTGGGTAGGAGGTGCGTATTATATCTCAAAAATTAATGTATTTGAGAAATTAACAATAGGGTAACATCAACCACGTGATGTTACATGGCACAGCCATTTTGAAAGTCGACTGATTGTAGTCAACAAGCTCTCTGCTTTCATCACATGTTGTCTTGTGACTGTTCCATGGCCCTCTCTACTACTGGCCTTATAGCGGTAGATGGGGCCATGACTGTTCTCACACGGAAAATTTCAGAAAGTATGGTTTTAGTTCTCATCCTACCCAGACGCCTTTCCATGCACATCCGAAGTGACGTAGGATGTCATTCCCCTATAAATTCACTTGTCTTTTTCGAAAAACAACTTTTTTAACAGTTTGCTTAAGACAATGTGACTGATCATGAAGCACTGTTTTTATATCTACATAAAAACAAAACATAAGTGGCTAGTTGGTAATTTAATAGTAGACTGCATTAACAGTAGATAGAACTAATGCATGCAAACATTTTCTTTCCGATCGCATGTCACATTTTGCAATGTAATGTTTTTGTTAAAAAGTGGTAACAACTGGGCAGTTTACCCTGTCACAAAAAAATTCAATCTTAATAATAAAATTTAGGTAAAGTTTGATTAAGGTTTTATTCACATGAGTGTAATTGTAATAAAAGATTTAAGCATAAAGAATGTTTAAGCTTGAATGAAAAACATTTCCTCATCAGTATTCAATATCACTTTCTTAATCTTCAGACCAAGTGATCCTCCTCTCCACAGTGCTATTTTTAAACAACAGCAAATTTCATTCCATCAATTTATAATTATTTTTAATATGAAGCTAGGGTGGCAACTATACGACAAAAACACTTTTTCACTGCCAGTAATTGCCCTCGTCACTTATTTATAAACTAGATGGAACCTGCCAAAATTTGATGGCAAACAACTGTATAGTTTCATAGAGTGGCTTTTAAAAAATAACAGTGCCGTCTATTGTTTTTTTAGGTGTACTAAGCCGTGATGATCAATAAATATCAGTAAACTTCTGAGACTGCCTTTTAAAAATCAACTAATGAAGTGCTGTCTTTTGACTTTTCTACGAACTATACTAAGCTGAGCATACTCCAAAAACTTTAAATTAAGATATCTTTATTTTTCGTGAGCCGATTTTGATGAAATATAGCGTATATGTTGCCCCAAGCTATGCTCAAGTTACCCATGAAAATTCATCAAGTATTTTTGGAGATTAGCGTGTTCAAACAGACAAACATACAGAGAAAGTTTTTAAAAATGGTGTATTCTATTACACTCCCTACATCACCCGCAGTCGAATTTAAGCAAATATTTTCAATGTACAGACAGTTTTATTATAGACGGATATACAGGGTGAGTCAAAAATAGCTGAGTCCCAGTGGGGGGGGAAAAAAAAACCAAAAAAAATACAAAAAAACAAAACTAAAACTAAGTCCCAGGACAATAGGTATATTCAACAATAGTTTTATTCAACAAAACCTATTGTCCTGGGACTTAGTCTTTTTTCCTCATTTTTTTTTTTTTTTTTACACTTATTAAAAGTTTCATGCTAACCATAAATTGAATCGCCTAATTTTAATGTATCTATAAAATCGTCATAATTTGGTGAAACAAAAAGCATCTCAAGAAGCAACAGGACCACCACGTGATCAGCCACCACAGGGGGGAAAAATAATATTAGTTGATATAATTAATTCTCCATCACCCACATAGCATGCACAAATATAATGCTAAACATTTACGTAAGAGGGGGGAAAAAAAAAACAAACGTCGAGTGCTGAAACTTCGACAGATGAAGAATGTTTTGTAACGTCCTGTTTTATTTGTAGTACGTGTGTGGTGTTTGTATAGTAAATGTTGGTTGCTTTAGCTGTCCATTTTTCCGGTTGATGCAATTGTTTGTTATTGAAAGAATGGGTCGTTATAGGGAATGAGTGTTAATTGTTTTAGTACGTCGTTTATCGTGTGTGTTTGACGATTGTTGGGAGAGAGATTGTTGTCGCTGTTTTCGTGGAAAGAAAGCTAAGTTTTTTTTTTTGTTGTTGGAAAAAGAAATAATTTTTTTTTTTTTTTTTAATTTAAGACCGACGGGAGAGAGGAAAAAAAATGTTCTAAGCATCAATGGCGGAATGGTTGAATATAACTTTTCGGAACAGTAGAATTTTATACCACAGTATAAAATAATGAACTCTCATACACCCCGACATTTGTTATATTGATTTAGAGTTTTAAAAAAAATAATGGTTTGGAATTAATTACCGCTCATGTAAAACTTTCGTTCGTGGTTCAGCGTCGCGATAGGATTCGAACATGATGCCCAATCACATAGGGAGGAACTACGATCTGCACAAGAAAATGAATGTTAAGTATTAGGTGATAAAACGTTTAAAGTTATGGTTGGAATAAATATATGTTCAATATAATTCTTTTCATTTCGGCATAACGAAGTCAACTTGTGGTCTACGTACAATCCACAGCGAATGAAACACGATCGTAGGAGCGGTCCTCGCCGACGCAGTGGGACATAGTTCGACATCCCCTCCACCGATCAACGTGCGACTGACGAGAGGATAAGTCACAGTGATTGAGTGTTGCGGTTCTAGCTGAAAACTTATCCGGTGAGCTTGTTCTGAGTTATCCCTTTTCACAGGGGGTGGCCGTGGCCTGGTTGTCTCGTCGGTTGGCTTGCTAATCGATGGAGTTCAGCAACTTCAGGCGCGGCCAGCTGCTGGCTGGGTGACGGCCAGGGCTTGAGGGTCACTGCTGGCGGGACAGCTATTTGGGGCACGGCTGTTGGAGGACTTTAGTCTGACCCATTTGCCAAGTGACCATAGCTGGTTTTCCAGCAGTTGGTGACAGCCACTGGTTTGTTTGTCCGCCAGCAGCTCTTCCATCATGAAACCCCCCGTGCTTCGGAGGGCACGTTAAGCCGTCGGTTCCGGCTGCTACTGTAATCTCGTAGCAGTCGTTATTTACTGGGATGGCGCAAAACTCCCTCGTAGGAGTAGGTGCCGCAGATTATCGCTTCGCGGTAATCTACCCTCTGTATTAGATACTATCCCTTTTCACACGTTGATAGTCATAATAAGGAACCAACTGAGAAGCAATGGTGTATAACTGTTTGATAAGAGAATTATAAGTGCTACGGAAAGGCGCACGTGTATTCTTATTTTTATCAAAAGTTTAGGGCTAATAAGACTCTTGGAAACGTGAACTAGTAAGGCATGTTAATTATAATTGTGTAACGTATGATCTTATGCAGTAATGGTTGTGATTCACATAAGTAAACTGTCTAAGTCATTGGTTAAGTGTATTAATTATATTTGGCTTGACAAATGATAACACTCATAAGGCCGCTCATCCATTCAGTGGCGCCAAGAGGGGTTCCAGTCCCCCCCCCCCCCTACTGTACGCATAAAAGGCGGGACGTGACGCTTTCTAGCGCAGAGTTATAGGAATATTTGTTCGGGACAGTGGATGGATGATGCCATTTTGTTTGTTATCGTTTGCCTTGCGTACAAGGTGTAATGATTTAACGATATAGAGTCATGGTTAATTACTTATACATTTAGGGTGATAATGTTGAAAACTTTAGTACACCATGTCGATAAAATTGGAGCATGTTGTAGTAGTGCATGAAAAGGACGTCCCACATATAACCGTTACCTAGGTTATCAGATAAGGAATTAAGAATTGTCTGCTGTATATATTTTGCGATAGTAATTAATGAATAAAAGGGTTATGATATTTACAGTATTGGTGGTTGTCTTATTTCAATAGTTATCGGTCCCGAACCCTTGCGTCCTCCTACCCCGGGGTAATAAAAGGTTATCACCCCCTTTAGTATATGTTTAGCGGGATAGGGGGCGCTACAGTTTAATTAAAATTTGGTTAGTTTCAGATTTGCTGAATAAAGTTTAGTTTTAATTAAAATTCCTTAATAAATTATATTCACAATGCACGGTTTTGAGTATTTTTGATGATTTAGTGCATTTTCAGAATACTGTTAGGCCTAATTCGCCCAAGAATTTTCTGCACTTTTGAAACGTTGTTTTAAGACAAATCCTAATTGAATTTTCCTGCAACTTCTAACACTCTTCTGCTGAAGTAAAGATAATACACTGTTATAAATGAATTTATGTGATAATTCTTAGAATCATCGGAAGGAAAATTAATTTTGACAGTGGCTAACCAAACGTGAAGAACGATTTTGAAGTTATGAATATTTGGTAAAAATTATGATAAATAAAAAAAAAAAGACGATCGGGACAAAATCGTAATATAATTACATTAATAAATAAGATTATATTACAATAATGACTTTAATTGTATAATTGTGATGAAATTTTGTTTTAAATAACGGTCGTCAGAAACACGTGTGTGTAACTTCTCCCAAGGAAAAAGACCACAAATCTGGAATAACCACGAATCCGGGAGGCTTCTGGTCCCGAGCTTTCCGGAAACACGGTCCCCCACTTTATTACACTGCATTAACAACAGAGGCAACTAATGTATACAAACATTTTCGTTCCTATCCCATTTCATTTTTCATAGAAATGTAATGTTTTCGTTAAAAAGTGGCAGCAACTGGGCAACTTATCCTACTTCTGATTTTCACCAAAACTTTTCATTTTTGTATTAGAATCTGTAGAAGCTCATTATTGTGAAGATACTCACTGTTGTTGATCTTAATGCAACTACAGTTGATAATTGTAGTTGAAGTCGTTGCCCTTTGTAACCATAAACCACCAGTTTTATATTAATGCTGTTAACATTATTTGATCAAATAAATTGTAAGGGGCAATTGCAAGGAGTGGTTTTTTTTTTATTGATAAAATAATTTGTAATCCCCTTTAAAAATAGGCAGTTCATAAGCAGTAGTATGAACACACACACACACACACAAAAACACACAAACAGACACACACACACACACACACACACACACACACACACACACACACACACAC
>JAHWFO010092366.1:302645-336869 GCA_023313115.1 Rhysida immarginata
TGGTCAAATAAGAGAAATGGTTGTGCCGAAAATCCAAATAATGTGCACTGGTGGGACTTCACTAAAGAAATGGCCCTAAACATTTTATGTTCCATCTGCATAACTAGTCAACTTTTTTGAACCAGTGAGGATTTTCCGCAAACCATTAGTGGAAATAAACCACATGTATATTACTGTGTTTAAGAAATGTGGATATTATCGCTAATGAGATTATTTACGAACATCTTAATGAAAATAAGAACCTAAAAAAAATGTAGAAAATTGTGAATGTGATCTAAACTTACACTGCTGGCAAAAAAATTAAAAATGCAACACCTAGAGGGAATCAGTCGATTTATTTGAAATTCTGTATCAGGTCAGTTCGTCGAGGGTCAATTCGTCGAGCGTCAATTCGTCGGAGTCAATTCGTCGAACGTCTTTTCGTTGACTGTGTCAGTTGGTCGGATGGTTAGTTCGTCGGACGTCAATTAGTCGAAAGTCAATTCGTCAAGTTGGTCGGGTGGTCAATTTGTCGGAGACAAATTCGTCGGATGTTTCAGTTGGTCGAGATAATAAATAAATGATCGGAAAAAACTTGAAAGGTAAACAGTAAATCCTTTACTGTTAAAAATCAGTATTTAATTTCAGCTTTTGTAAACAAGGTGCTACAGAGACTAAAATGAATTCAAATGGTCAGGACAATTGGACCAAACTGCTTATACCGCTTCAGTATCCTTCATTTTCAGAATGAAATTAATAACTGTATAAAATGAATTATCGGACAAATTGAGCGCATACAGGAAATTCAATTTTTATTAAGTAAAAATTAAATAATAATATAAATATTAAGCTCCATGAGCTTTTATATCCTATGGCCGATTTCCCAAATTTAACACAAAATTTCACGTTGAGGGGAATGGTTCTCAAGCTCCCATCAAAGAACCAGTGAATTTGGAACTGTAATGTGGACAATTGGACAGTTTGAATGAATCTATCTTCTAGAAATGCCCAGAACTTATTAATTGTAAGGGAGTTGTGTTCCATCATATATAATACTTTTATATATAAAGCTCTTAATAACCTTTTATTAATATCTCTTTCTCACTTTCATTTTTTCCGCAGTTTCCACCCCTCCTTATGATACCCGTTTTCATGTCTCCTTAGCTTTGCCTCTGATTAGACGCAATTATAAGATAATCTTCGATATTTATAATGATCATTTAATAAAAATATTTTTTTTCTGGTTCTTTGGATTGGAGGAAATTAAACTAATTACATAGATATTTGTTAATATTGGTGTTAACAAAATAGTAAAAGAATGGAATAACATCTTCAAGTGGATAGGTATAGTTTACAAAGAAATTGGGGTCATTATGAATATGTGCATATGCTAGTCTGCATCAAGTTGGAACAAAGATCCCAACATGAAATTTTGTGTTAAACTTGGTATATCGGCCACAGGATATTAAATGTTTTGGCAAGCTCATGAAGCTTAATATTTATGCTATTATTTAATTTTTACTTAATAAAAATTAAATTTCCTGTATATACTAAATTTGTCGATAATTAATTTTATACACTTATTAATTTCATTCTGCAAATGAAGGATACTGAAGCGGTATAAGCAGTTTGGGGCAAATATCCTGACCATTTGTCAACAAGATCTTGTTTATTGTAGCTACAATTCATTTTAGCCTGTGTATCACATTGTTTATAAAAGCTGTATTTAAATACTGATTTTTAACAGTAAAGGCATTTATTGTTACCTTTCTTGTAATGAAATTAATAACAAAAATTTTTTCGTTAATAAATTTTATTAAAGTTTTTTCCCAACCATTTATTTATTATCTCGACCAACTGCAACACTCGATGAATTTGTCTCCGACAAATTGACCGCCCGACTAACTGACACCTCGACTAATTGACGTCCGATGAACTAACCACCCGACCAACTGACACAGTCGACGAATTGACACGTAACCCAAGAAATGATTTCGAATTGCAAGACAATATGTCCACAAGAACATTGTATAGTGTCTCCCATGCCCCAATAGACCACATTCTCTATAACCACTCGAGTTGAAAGCAGGCCTCGACTCATGCAGGTCATAAAGATGTTGGATATCATCTTTGGGTTAGGTTGTTCCAAGCCTCCTGAACATGCCAGCGCAATTGTGGAATTGTTGCAGCTGGTGTGCTGCGAAGATGAACGTTAGGTCCCATCATGTCCCACACATGCTCAATTAAGCAGAAGTCTGGAGATCGTGCTGGCCAGGGAGATAGTGCCACATGCTGTAAGGCCTGCAAACTAATACAGGCAGTGTGTGGAGGGGTGTTATCCTGCTGGAAAAACATGTTACCCTCCTGTTGCAAGAAGGGCAGAAGAACAGGTTCCACAATCTGCTGGACGTACCAAAAGCTGTTCAATGTTCCATCCACAAACACTTAGGGTGATCGCGAGTTGTAACTGATTGCACCCCACAACATTATGCCAGGGGTTGGACCTGTGTGCCATAGATGGATGCATTGTGGAAGATGGCACTCTCTTTGCTCTTCACACGTACGCGTCCATCACTGGTGTACTGGCAGAATCTGCTCTCATTAATGACCACAGACCTCCATTCGACTCTCCTGGCTCTTTCTCGGAACCACTGCAACTGCGCATCACTGTGGTCTTGCAGAAGTGGGAGTCTGGCTAGAGGGACCCATGCCCACAGTCCTGCAGCTAGCAAACTGTTACCAATGGTCCGTCTTGACAAAGTTGGTGCCACTCTTGCCCTTATCTCTGCTTTGGGTACCGTATGGTTGCCCAAAGCTTCTCGTACGATTTTAACAGTCTTGGTGCGGATCAGTAATGCGTGGGCATCCATAACTAGGTCTACATGAGTGCATTCCTTCTGTAACCACTGCTGACAACATCGAGTCACCATAGAAACATTACGATTGATCTGCCCTACGATACGCCGATGAGACCATCCAACCTCTGTTAAACCTTGTGATTTGAAAGTTTCCGACAGTACCATATGGTACCATAAAACATGTTGACTGGACCAGTTTTTCTACTATCTCTAATTAAATGTTGTATTCATGCATGACACATCATTACGAGATATTTGATATATTACATGCAGTGTTTGGGGTGAGAGACATTGCAGTTGTCACCGCACCTACACTCAATTGTTCCAGTACAATGCAGATGCCTAATGGACGATTTCATGCTAATCTGGTTGAAACAATTCTTCTCTAGGAGGGGCATGGGAGCCATCCTGTACAACGTTCTTCTGGACATGTTGTCTTGCAATTTGAATCATTTCTTTTACACCACCAATGCTACATGTGTGCAAAATTTCAAATAAATCGACCCATTCGAGATCCCCAAACACGTGATAAGTCACATGGAGATAAGTCAGGGCTGTAAGGTGGATGCTGCATTGCTTCCTAGTTGAACTTTTTGATGAGGTCTACCGTTGCTTTCGAGGTGTGAGGACGCACGTTGTCGTGGATAAGAAGCACTCTTTCTGTAAGAAGTCCAGGATACTTGCATTTGATGCTGCACGCAGTGCCTTCAATGTTTCCCCATATTGTGCTGCATTAACTGTGGTGCCTTTTTCAAGAAAGTCCAGTAAAATCGGGCCTTTGCGATCAAAAGACATGGTCAACATCACCTTCCCTGTGCTGTATGCGATTGCTTTTGATTTTTTCAGAGTGTGGTGACTTCCATTGACGACTTTGACGTTTGCTTTCGGCTGGAAATGAAAGCACCAGGTTTCATCCCCAGTAACAATTGTGTTGAGAAAACTTTCTTTTTCCTGTTCATAGTGAGTCGAATGTTGCAGCAACATGGCCATTCGAAACTCCAAATCGTTCTGATGTCAAATGATGCGGGACCCTGTGCACTGATTTTTCTGTAGTGCAGATGGTTCCTGATAATGGAGTGAACAGTTCCACGACTAAGGCCAGTTTTAGCAACCACGACATTGATTGTCATTCTTCTCTTTTCCTTTAAGACCACGTCAATTTTAGCTTGGAATCACCCGTGATGGCACGGTTTGCTTGTCCAGGTCGCTGATCATCTTGCAATGATGACCGTTCCTCCGAAAACCTCTTGCTCCATGCCCAAACACGAGTGAAGGTTAGGCAGTCATTTCCATAGACGTTCTGCATACGACAGTGAATTTCAGAAACTGAAACTCCTTCACATGTCAAAAAACGAATTACTGCTCTCTGTTCCTCTTTCGTTGACTCCATTTTGTTGTTTGGACGAAGCGATCACTCGCAGAGCTTCGAAGTGCGAGCTATTGTTCTTTCTCACGTGATGCAACACTTGCAACCTACTGTTCAATTTGCAAGTGGGGTTTCGCAGTTGTTGAAAACAAAATCTTACGATCATACACGTCATTTTTTCCCTCCACACAAATTTTAGTTTTCATTTGTACGACCCTTATATTTAATTCTATGAAAAGAGATGGAAGCGGAAAGGAAAAAATCTGTTGCTTGGATTCAACCAGCAACCAGGTGCGTTTTCAACCAATTTAACTGATGTCAACACTGGTACTGGCATCAACTGTGTGTCCTTGTAGACTTGTAGAGGCGGAAGCTTTTAGTCTAGCGATTAATTTCTGGAACAAATAAGTACAGTGAAACATCTTTAAGCCGACCAGCAATGGTTCCACGTAATAGTGGTCGTCTGGAGAGGTGGTCTTCTTAAAGAATTGGGGGGAGGGGCTTAATATAAATTAAGCGTAATTTATAGTTTCATTGTTTCTCATTATAAGGATATAATCTGATGACATACAAAGCTTACTTTTTTGTTTCATTTATTATTTTAGTGATTTGCATCATTTAGTTTTATTAATGAATATGAATGAAATTTGCAAAACTTTATGCATTAATTTGGCAATTCAAAATAAACAATACATGAAAATAAAATACTGATGTATTTAATACATGTATAATTAATTATAAAGCGATAAAAGTGATTCTAATTATTGGATTAAAAATTTTCCATATTCTTTATTGAAAAACTGCAACATTGAAGTTTATTTTTTTCTGCTTAACTTTTTATGTACTGTAACTTGTTGATATGTATTTTCCACCTCTTCTAACAATTGCAGCAAGTTTTGACTTGGTCTTGTAGCGTTAAAAAACAAAGTTTTCTTTTTGACATGGTGACAATAGGAGGCAAGAAATTGACATGTGATGTGAAGAGTGAAAGTGATGTAAAGCGAGCCCAACACGTGCGTTTTCAACTGCAATTACATTTTGGGCTCTTCCTAACTGTAAGATAAAGCAGGGGAGTGAGTGAATGCCACAAAGCAAAGAAACAGATTGAACAATGCTCAGTTTCCTACGCCCCCTTCACAAAAAAATGAGTATACTCTTTTAAGTTGCAGGAAGTGGCAATATTAATGCTTCAATCCCAAGAACAACGACCACCCATTTCAGCCACCAGTCATCAATATTCCCTCTTTAAACCGACCAGTAGACATGGCAAACTTGTCTCGATTTTTCCATGTCTTCTGGTCAGTTTAAAGAGGGAATATTGATGATTGGTGCCTGAAATGGGTGGTCATTGGTTGAGTAAAGAGGTGGTCGGCTGAAAGAGGAAAAAAATGCATTATACCTATGAGACGTTAATTCCGTGCCAAGGAAAAGTGGTCGAGTTAAGAGGGGGTCATGTTAAAGAGGTGGTCGAGAATAGAGGTTTCACTGTATATTCAAAGGATCGAATGGCTGAGTGGGTGATAGTCACATAACTTAAGAAAAGTAAGTTGTTTTAAAAAGGTTAGTTAATACAACAACTCACCATTTGCTGGACTCATGGTGATTACAGAACCCGTTTCATCCTGATGGTACGAATGCGGTTTCAGCAGAGATGGGATTAATGGGTGAAATTTTGATGTGTGCAAGTCCAACGCATGAACAGCTCTCCACGCGGTGAGGTATGGGTTGTTGAACTCACGGGAGGTGTTAAAAGGCTCAGAGCAAGGAAGCAATACTGTAACTAGTTACTGAAAATATTTTATTAAGAATACTCTTAAAAGAAAACACGTAAGGAACATACATCATTGGAAGTACTCCCAAACAGTTAACAAGTTATAGACAGAAAACCGAGAGCCCCTGGGCAATAAAAATCACGCACGCAATTTGCACCCCTTTTAACCAAAATTACTGGCTGACTGCATACGTTTACAACGTTAATCGTGCAGATAATAGTTATATTTTACATAAAATAATTTCCAGTTTTTCCCTTAGATTCACGGCAATGAGGGAAATCTATGCTTTCACTTACTGCATGTGCCAGCGGCAGTGAGCCTGTGCAGTTGATTATGCCAGCACAAACAACACTGCACCAGGCTCTGGCTTGGGTGTCAGCTCACCAGGTAGACAAGTGGCTAGGGCAGTGTCACGCCTTCCTTTTAACAATGCCACATCCCAGATATATTCTGCTTTTACAGTTACCAAGGATTGGAGCAGGGAGGAAAGCTGTAACCCCTCACAATTTTAACCAAGCGACACTCGCGCGTTATGCAACGCCACAATGGGCAACTTGCGGCTTTACCTCCTGACGCTTAAACTCAACACGCCGAATCAAGCTGGCCGATGCCTTTCACTCGACACTTGCAGTACGCCCAGCTTCACACTAATTTCGACCAGTATACCGAGCACTACCTTGAACTAAGATTAATTACTACACAAGGCACAGTAAGCTCCGCAGAGTGAGGCCATTCAAGCATGATATCGTAATGCAACATGGGCTTGCACTATATAGTGTTCAACTGCTGTTCCTTCTGGAAGCAATCAGCAGCCGCATATGTCGGCGAATAGCCGGAAAAGAATCACGGGTTCATAACCACTCTCAGTTACAATATGCAGGATGCATATACTGGGTAGTCAGCAGATAATGGTTTCTATTTATTTGACAGGAGTCACCAATTGGAAAAACAACAAACATTAAAAGTAACAAAAGAACGGTCTCACCAAGCAGTCATCTAAATTGCGATGGCTTCTTATCTTAGTCGAAAGAAAGCGAAGCGATGAACTCTGCAATGGTGGCGGTTACATGTTCCATTTAAAATGTCATTAACACAAAGGAACACTTCGACGGGGCTCAGCTCGATGCATATTCATATAAAATTCATCACTGGCCAATTCATTGCCCCAGATCAGCGAGGAAACAACGGAATATCCCTTTTGTTTTGTTTCTTTGTTTAGAAGACTCATTATTTAATTTTTTGCAAATCAAGGAAACACAAAAGGCCTCTCACTATCACTTTTCAGTCTCTGAACGAACGAACTTTTCTCATTGGGCATCTAAAAAACATAAAAATAATTCCTTTCTCATCTAGTTTCCGTGAAGTAATGCCACAACAAAGAATTCACAACCGTTCACTTATCGATTGTCGCAGCATCCAAATTATTAAGAAACAATAGCCAACACTAAACAAAAATGCTTTTAAAATTGCATAGTAACGCCATAAAATATGAAAACTAAAAATGTAAAATCAAATTAGCGGCAGAGCTCTGAGCAGCAGGTTCTGATGAATCCCAAAATTGATCAATTATGCTAAATGAGCCGTAGTTAATGAGCCCCACCACTATATACTAAATAGTAAATAAACTCCCAAAACAAACAAAAACAAATAGCAAACCAAGCAGTACCCTGCGCATGTGACCACATGACAGCCTATAAAATTAACATATAATCCAAAACACACTGGCCACAGTCACAGATGAATAGCGATGTTAATAGCAATATTGGATGCTGAGGATATCTCTATGGATGGCGATGAAAATGCAGAGGCTGGTCGAACATGAAGGTTAACTAAGGGTGAATTTTCTGATTACAGAAACTGGTGACCACAAAGAGGTATCTCGTTCGCATGCAAAAAAACACGCCAAAGTGCTGTTTTTCCTTGATTGTTCATCTACTTTGCATGAGGAAGTCAAGGGCTGATTTAAATTTATCGTAAACATTTCTTGATGGTTGCAGAAAGCGAAATTAAGAATTTAATAGACCATACGCATCAAGTTGAGGCCATCAGCACTGTCACACAAAGTGGAGATTTAACGTCAGTTTCAGGGTCCAAGCTGGCAGTAAAGAGCACAACAAACAATTGAAAGCAAAGAGAATGAAGGCGCAATACAAACTGTACCCGGACATTTGACGGACGGACACTAAATCGAACGCACATTCGACTGGACGGACATTTAGGCATTTCCGTGACATTTGAAGTAATGAGACTTCTTTCAGCAACAAAATCAGTATAATGCAAAGATAATAAAAATAAAAAATTGTTAAACTCAGCTCGGTGCAAAGTGTGCCGCACCGTCTACTCCGAAATGGGTTGGGATGCTCTCTCATTGAATTGCGCTGCAATTTGTTGGGCTGTCCATGTTGCTGTGGATGATTTGTGCCAGTCGCTATTAGTCTTGTTCATCCACGGCCCTGTTTCGTCTGGAGTCGTGTTTGTTGGAGGTTGTTTTTTGGCATAACTGCCATTCACGCAATACCCTTGTGCAGGAAAACCAGAGTAGGTTCGCGGTTTGCGAAATGTTCAACTGCGCCCGTTGAGCTCCAACGATCATGCCTCATTCAAAGTCTGTCAAATCCTTGGATTTACCCATATTCAGTCCACTTCTGCTGCCGACTGTAACTTGTGATCCAATGCATCCCTTTTATACACCGCTTCGGCCTGTTCCATCGTTTTTATGTCACTGGGAGGCCGATCCATTTTCCGTAAGCGGTGCCTCTAATAAATTGGTCGTTCAGTGTATAACAAATCTTATATGGATTATGATATGAATCCTTTAATACAGCTTCTTTTTCAACTCTTGTATGTCTTTTTATATGCAATTCTTGATCATTGTGATGGGTGATATTTTATCATGGCTGCCAAACTTGGTACTTTCGTACCAAATTTGGTGCTACTCTTACTATTGGTACATTAATAAATTAATTATAACCATAAATATACAAATTATTACATTTAAATATATGGGTATGCACAGTCTAGTCACATTAATGTGACCACCCCCTACGTTCAACATCTGCGGAAAATGGTTACGTCCAGAAGGTGCAAAAAGGTTCTTACCTGCTCCGTAGAAACTGAGCTTACCGAATGTTCATCGGTTGCAAAATCAGGTACTTTTACTGAGATTCAAGGCAGATTAGACTGGACCTGCCCCTTCTGCATGAAAATATGGTAGCAGGCAAGGTGGGGGTCAGTTTGCCGGAAATGGTGAAAATTGCCTTACTGCGCAAGCGTATTTTGACGTCACTGGATGACATCGAAACCTCAACAGAAACTAAAACATGGCGGCAATGAAATTCATTTCCTCGTTTCGTAAATCGAAACCTCAACGACTCGTTCATTTCCTTCACAATTCTCATTCTTTATACTATATATTTTAATTAAATAATAATGCGATTATAAGGAGGGGCTTACGTAATTTATAATTATTGTAAAAGGTACTTACATATTATCTTTTTAATGTGAACACAGGGTTAATGTTAACTATCCGCACATTGTGGATGACTGATCATGCGACCAAGGTAAGTGAAATTTATTGTGACTAAATAGAAAAAGGGTTATATATCAGTTCGTTAGAAGGGGAGGGGGTGTCTTTAAAATATAAAATCATTTACCTTGGTCTCATGATCAGTCATCGCGTGAAGTGCGGATAGCTAAGCGAACACAGTGACAAGGACGATAACGTATTTCTCGTTATCATTAGGCGTAGTTATCATTCCTCGTTAAGACTTCGAAATTGATTCGTCGGAACCGTTGGCAGTTAAGAGACAAAGATAATAATTTCGATATTATTTCATAATAACTTTATTTATGCAGGCGTTAGGAAATATTAATTTATAAAATAGTAAGTTTACAAATAAACGTTTCTTCAGAAATACAACGTAAGAGTTTTGTTTTTACGTGAAAACGTTTTCTTTTGTGACCAGAATAATGGCTACCGCACACTGCCGGAAGTAAGGCCATAAGTCATTCAGTGATGTCACAGTACGCATGCGCGTTAAGCCCTTCTGACAAACTGGACCTACCTGTTATTCTAGATTACCTTGGGTAGCAGGTATACGCTTGGGATGTGCTATTCACGTGTGTAGCTATGATTTAAGTCTAAACCTTTTTGCATCCAACTGTACATACCAGTATCAGAGTTGGGGGGGGGGGGGTATAGGAAGGGTGTCATAGGGAAGCAGAAAACATTGCAATTGTTGGAGTCATGGCAAAACGTAACAATTTATCCGACCTCCAAAAGGACCAAGAGTGTAGCCAAGGGCAGCAGTATTTCTGAAACTGCTAGTTTTGTGAAATGTCATGTGCAGCTGTGGTGAAAGTTACCGTGCATGGCAGAATGGCAATACCCAAAATCAGCAACGTGCCAAGTGCGGGGCACCAAGGGCCATAGATGACAGAGGTGAACAACACTACAAAGATCTGTGCAAGTGAACAGACGTGCAACCATGTACCAACTGACCTCCCAGGTGAACCAGAGGGCTACCAAATGTGTATCCTCAATGAACGTTGCTGCGTATGGGGCTCCGCAGCAGAGGGCTGGTTCGTGCACCAATGCTGACGGCTGTTCACCGGCGACAAAGACTGACATTTGCATTCTAGTACCGCAACTGGACAGCAACAGATTGGCAAAAGGTGGCTTTTTCCGATGAATCACGGTTTATGCTCCATCGGACAGATGGGCAATCGCGTGTACGGCGTTCAGCGCCAGAAAAAAAAACATCCTGCAACATGTGCCATAAGGGTCCAGGTCCAACCTGCAACATCCCTGCCAACTTTATGATCTGGGGAATGTTTTCATGGCATTCCCTGGGTGCACTCATCATTGTGGAAAGCACCATGGATCATTGGAAGTATGCATCTGTCCTTCCAAACCATATGCAGATTGTGCTTCCTCAGCACGATGGCATCTTCCAGCAGGACAATGCGTCGTGCCATACAGCACGCAGTGTCCATGCGTGGTTCAAAGAGCACGAGGATGCATTTAAGGTGCTCTCCTGGCCCCCAAACTCTCCGGACTTAAACCCCATACAGAATCTATGGGACTACCTCGATCGTATTGTTCGCACCATGGATCTTCCACCACGCAACCTACGACAGCTCGCCACAGAACTGGAGTTGGCATGGCTTCACATCCCTGCCAATGCCTTCCAGAATCTTACTGACTCTCTTCCTGCCAGTCTTGTGAGTGTAATATCTGGTACTTTTTTTTTTGCAAAATTAGTACTATTCCAACAGTACTTTGGTACTTTGTTGAAAACCGTTTTGACAGTGGTGGATTTGATACTAGTGTCGTGCATTAAAAGTTTATTCGATACTAATACTCGATATTTATCAGTATCGGTTTCTGTCCTGCTTTACGAGTGGATATAAAAATTCTTAATTGGATGGTATCGAACAGGAAAATTCCGACAGTATCGAATGCTAAAAAATATTTGCCCATTGCTAATACCCATCTTGATTTTCATAACGTTATGTAGATTAAGAGGTACTTCTACAGGGTGTTTCAAAATTATGTACAATAAATTTAGTGACATATTCTTCAGGTCAAAAGAAGACGAAAATGTTCTATAGCACTTTGTCTGGAAACGATTTATTTACGCGATACAGCCAACTAAACCCGTCGCTCCAAATTACAGGAATTGTTCAAAGTGCCCGCCATCAGCTCGCACGCACGCTTCGGCTCGTTGCACGAGCGACCGTCTGATGTCATGGAAGAGTTCGTCGCCAGCATTACAAACGGTTTGGCATGCATTTTCAATTCGTTGTCGCAGATCCATAATGTTAGGAACTTCTGTGCTGTAGACGATCGTTTTCACATGACCCCACAGAAAAATGTCCAAGGGATTAAGGTCAGGTGATCTTGCAGGCCAAGCTACCGGTCCACCTCGACCTATCCACCGATTCTTGTATGCAGCATTAAGGTGTGCTCGCACAACATGGCTGATATGTACTGGAGCGCCATCATGCATGAACCACAAGTTAGATCTTATCAAAAGAGGAACATCTTCCAGTAATTCTGGCAATGCATTCTGCAGAAACAAAAGTTACGTTCGCCCAGTCAATCGTGGCGGCAACACATAAGGGCCAATTAAGTTATTTCCAACAATTCCACACCAAATGTTCACGGAGAAACGATCTTGATGCGCTCGAGCTCTGGTAACATGCGGGTTAGCATCTGCCCAATGGTGCTGGTTGTGAGAATTTACGATTCCTGTCCGGGTGAAGGTTGCTTCGTCCATGAAAAGTATCTGGCTGAGACAACTAGGGTCTGCAGCATGACGACGTTGTATCCATTGGCAAAATAGTTGTCGGTGTGGATAGTCCGTTGGGTTCAGTGCCTGAACCAGTTGCATTTGGTATGGATGCAAAAGCTGACGGTGAAGAATGCGCCAAACAGATGAGTGCGGAATGTGTACCATGGAAGAAATACGACGGGTGCTTGTCTGTGGTTCATCATGTATGATGTCAATTATCACATCCTCCTCATCCGGAGAATGTGCTACAGGCCGCCCTTGTCCTGTTTGACGGCCAAAGGAACCACGCTCCCTCAAATGTCTGTCGACAGATACAAATGTTCAGTTACAGTAAAACCCCGTTACAACGTACCTCACTTTAACGTACATTTCGGAATAACGTACAAATTTCAAATCCCCGTCCCAAACGTAGGTATTTTAATGCTAAAAAGTTTCAGAATAACGTACCTCACTTTAACGTACATTTCAGAATAACGTACTAATTTTACATCCCCTTGGTTAAATTTTCCCTTCAGTACAACGTACATCGTTCACATGTCTTGCACTGATTGGTCAATGCAGCCCATGCGAAAGCTGCAACTGGGCCAATGGGCTAATTAAGCCGAGTTCACATTTCATTGGTTGGTCAGTAACCCGGAAATCTCTGCATGCTACTCAATCTAGCATGTTCGATTGTCGATTGTCGCATGCGATCGGGAGAGGTACGAGAATGTAACCGGGAAAAGTCAGGGAATTGTTCATTTCAACATTTCACTACATATTGTATATCCTATAGTGTATTTGTATTGAATAAAATAAAATGCATTCATGTATTCTTATGTTTTTCTATGAATATATGCATTTTTCACAAGCCCCTCCCCAGTTTCAGTATAACGTACACCTCAGAATAACGTACAAATTTCCAGGTCCCTTGAAGTACGTTGTAACGAGGTTTTACTGTATTTGGCAAACGTCTATTCGGAAAGCGTTCTTGGTAGAGTCTTCTTGCTTCCACAGCATTTCCGTCCGCAAGACCATACATTAGGTGCATGTCCGTGTATTCTGCACTGGAATACGTGTACATGACTTTTTTTTACGTAAATCGTAATGCGTATGTCAAAGCACGCAAACGTTCTGAAATTGATATTCCTAGTGAAACTACAGTAATGGAAACAACCGTACACAACTAATGGAACAACCCTAAAGTAGGTTTAAATGGAACAAACCACTCAACCTAGTGTTGGGTCGAAACGCTGGAACTGCTAAAATATCGTCCGCTAACTACCGTGCTTCCCTACTGTATGATATTGGATTACTCGCAAACAAATCGTTTCCAGACAAATTGCTATAGAACATTTTCGTCTTATTTTGACCTGAAGAATATGTCACTAAATTTATTGTACATAATTTTGAAACACCCTGTATATGGTCTGTGTTTCTGGCAATAAAATACTTTGTTTGGGATATAAGAAAAATTTTGGAAATACTGAACCCAATATTAGTTGAATTATGTATGCAAGCAGCATACAAGTAAAAAAATTTAATTTAAAATTTAATGTTGGAAATACTCAACCCATTACCAGTTGAATTATGCATGAGGAACAATTGCCAGAACTGTTAGAACATGTACCAATTGCCATTCACAAACTTTGTTTTGTTTAGTATGCTATTTAATATTCTTTTCTTAGCACCTCATTTTATAGAAGTAAAATATTTATTTAAAAAGACTTGCATAAAAAGAATTGATGTACGTTTCTGATATTTACTCATTTTTATCTGGTATCGGGCCGCCCCGGGGTTAAGTGGTTGAGGGAGATCTCTACGTCAAATGTCACGGAAATGCGGGTGTTTCTTTGTTCGTTAACACTGTGGCCCGATGGAGTCAAAATGACTCATTTTCACACTAATTTGCTTCTGTAACATTCAGAAGAAATTCTTCTCATGACTTTTACTTATTTTAGGGCGTTGATATCTAGAGAAAATTTTGTTTTGGGAAAAAAAATTTTTTTCGGAAATATTTCATGATTAACTTTGCATGTCCGAGGAGTCAATATGATTCCTTTATGTTAAATGCTTAGGTTAAGTTCTATGTCTGCTGTCAAATATACTGATAAGTTTGTTAGCTTCTGTTTTGATTTATTCTGTGAGTTCTGAAATTCTTGAGCACCTCATCTCAATTTAATTTTCAATAAGATTCACTTTCACTTTACAATAAGTTTCACTTCACTTTTTGAAGAAAGAAAAAGATAACACTTTTTTTGAGAAATTTTAGTTTCTGCTGCACTGCTGTTTTCACTTTTATCATTTCTAAACAAGTGGATTGAAAATCCAGCTTGAAATGCTGTCTATGCTGCGAGATATTCCGTCAGATCAATCAGAATGTGAGAACAGTGAAGGTGAAACAGATGATGATACTTCGCAGTTTGAATTTTCCAAAAGCTCTGATTCTTCAAGTATTTGTGAACCACTGGGACAGGACGAAGGTAGGCTACATTGACTTTTTTATCTGTCGTTTACAAACTTTTGAATTTAACTTCGAAATGAAAACATGACTCCGATCTTGGAGGTCCAGATGACGTCGTGGCATTTCAAGAGGAAACAGCAGTCAAGTTGCAGTAGTTCCACATGGTGATACAGCAGATGACAATACACGGTCATATCAATGAATTATGACCAGCACCCATTCAAGGCACACGCATGGTTCGCCCCAACAACGATTACACATTGCAAAATTTGCATGACAGGCTGAGAAAGCTTTAAAGCTGGTGCATGGGCCTCAAGATGGGCAAATGTCTGGATTTAACGGACATCCAAAAAGGGATGATAATAGGCTATCGCAGCAAGGATGGCACCATCTCCGAAACGGCACGAATTGTGAACTGTTCACGGTCCGCTGTAGTGAAGGTGTACAAAGAGTGGACGACAGTCCCAACACCATCACTGTAAAGGGTCACGAGCCATCGACCAACAGGGTGAGCAGCGCCTACGACGACTCATAAAAGGTGACAGGAGAGCCACAGTGCATCAACTGACCACCAGATTCAACAGTGGTGTACCAGATTCTACGAATGGGCCTGAACAGTCGACGCATGGTTGCTGTACCCATGGTGACCAGGGGTCATCGTCAACGACGCCTAGACTTTGCATATGAGCACCGCCATTGGACCACAGATGAGTGGGCTAAGGTCTCCTTCTCCGAGTCAAGGTTTTTGCTCCATAAGATTAACGGGTGATGGCGATTGCGTCGTGAACGCTATGAAAAGAGACTGCAGGAGGCTATTGTGGGCCAGAAACAGGCTGGTGGGGGTAGTGTGCATGTGAGTGGAATCTTCTGTTGGGAGCAGTTAGGTCCACTGATTCGTCTAGAGGGCAATTTGAGTGCCCTGTGGCTCTGCGATCGTAGCGGACCAGGTGCACCTGTATATGCTCACGATGTTCCCCAATGTGATGGTGTGTTCCAGCAGGACAATGCACCCTGCCACAAGGCACGTCTCCTTCTGGATTGGTTCGAGGAACACTCTACTGACTTTCGAGTGCTCTCTTGGCCCGCTAGTTCACCGGACATCAATCCAATCGAACATCTGTGGGAGCACCGTGATCGCCATGTACTGCTGCTGGACCCTCCACCTATGACTCTTGAAGCTCTGTGGACAGCGTTTCAAGTGGAATGGACTGCCGTACCATCGGACAGACACCGCGCACGTCTTGCGTCCATGCCACGATGCATTGCAGCTTTTATAGCAGCATTGCAGCTTTTATAGCAGCAGTGGTCATAATTCAGTGATATAACTGTGTATATTCGACATAGAGTGAAGCTGAAGAAAATTGGTTGCTCCTGATGGAACCATATGGGAGGTGATAAAACTGCTGATTGTACTTCTGGTAGGCACTCAAAACAGAACATCTTGAAGGAGACATATGGACCTACTGTGTATAAGAAAAGAGCTGTTGTTACTCAAAATTCAGCTAGTGTGTGGCGCTTATTCATTGACAAGTTTATCCATGCTGACATTATAAATTGCACCGTAGCAGAAGCATGTCACAAACATAGAGCAATACACTTACTTTTACTATCGCAGACCTTGAAGATTTTATCGCTATCATGTATTCCCATGGTGTTGCTGGAGCTAATGATAAGCCTGTCCATGCCTTATGGACATCTCTTTGGCTTTCTTCCTTTGTGAAAGAAATCAATGTCAAAAAATCGCTTCTGTGAGATTTTAAGATATTTGTGATTCGATGAAAGGTCTACTCCTTCTCAAAGATTGAATACTGACCGATTTGCTTTGTTTTTTGTTGTATGGAACAGATTCATTGAAAACTGCATATTGTGCTATAGACCAGCTGCATTCATTACATTAGATGAGCAGTTGTTCCTAAGTAAAGCCAGATGTCCATTCGCCCATTTATATCATCGAAGCTTGACAAGTATAGTCAGAAATACTGGCTTGTAGTTTGCAAAGACCGCAAACGTTGTAAATGGATTTCCTTATGTAGGAAAAGACTAAACCCGTCCCGATGATGAACGTTTGTCTGACCATGTGGTCATGTCTTTGATGCAACCCTACTTAGGCAAAGGAAGAAATGTAACTACATTCAAAACTCTGTGCTAGTCGTGTTAAGCTATAGCACGATCTGTGCTAAGTTAATTTTTGAATGTGCTCGTGTTGTCTGTGCTGTCGAACACGATTTACGGTAGGGTATTGTTGATCATATTTCTATCAATAAGCACGAAATTGTCCCTACCATAGGTGAGTAACTATGTATGATTTTTCCATGAGCAGGCTTTCTCTCTAGGCGGTATTGTTTTGTCTGCCTGAAACAACAATGGAAATCAGCAAAATAAACAGGTCGTTAGCATCCAGTAAGTCGTGTCCTAATTATCGTGGTTACAATTTTCTTACCAGATAGAGATAGTGGAGCTATTAGCGATAGGCACTTTACTTTCGATCCAGTCTTCTCCGATTATCAAAAATAGCTTTTCTGCTTTCCATAACCGATGTTGTTGAACAAATAGAGTTCCTTCTACACTAATTAATCATGGGATGATGACGCAATTAATGCGTATAACTATAAAATATTCAGAGAAGCTCGAGTCCATATGGGGGCAGAGTTGAATGGATTTTTGAAGATTCTCGTCAGCCCCAGGGTGCCTGAAACCATCCCATATAGCGAATTGAAATCTATCTTGATCAGCCTTTTCGACAGACCCAAGAACAAGTATGTCGAGAGTGTGAAGTTCCGAGCCGAGCAATAGTGCAGAACCTGGATTAAATGGTAGTGCAATATGCGCTTAGCCTGCGGAAGAGTGCCGCCGACTGTGAATATGGTGCCTTCTTAGATAGAATGCTTAGAGAACAATTCCTTCACGGTCTGTGATCGCCAGAAACGAGGGATGAAATTATTGCCAAACAGCCTGACCAATTTGACAATGCATACGAGATCGCCCAAAGTCTCGAAGCCACCTGGGCCATCGCGAAAGCAGTAAGCGTTCCCAGCATCCCGATAAATGAGGAAACAAATAAATTAGGCTACGAGACACCACCCATGAAGACAACACATCGGGGAAGAACCCGACAGAAAAAATATACGGCGCGACGTGATGCTAGATGCAATGAGCGTCCAGGTCAGCTGTGAATCATAGCTCGTGTACCGGGAATAAGTCGTTGCCCAATAAATCTTGTGGCAAGTGTGACGGTCAACACGGGCCGACACGTGCAGTTTTAAAACAGTCATCTGCTATTAGTGTTAGATGACCGTACACATCGCCAAATTCTATCAGTCAAAAACAAAGAATGTGCGTCGCTTCTCCCCCAACGAAGTGCCAATCGATCGAGTCCAAACGCTGAGTAAATTACATGGGAAAGTGGATCAAAAGCTTCGCACTCGAACATTATTGACGTCAAAATTGATGTTACGTTCCAGATGGAAGTAGACACTGGAGTACCGTGTGGTGTAATTGGAGTCGCCAGGCTTCGGAAAATCAAGCCACATATCCATCTGCAGCAGGCCGACAACCAGTTTAAGAGTTATATAGGGCATCAAGTTTGCTGCTTGGGGAAGACACGAGTCCAAGTAACCATAGGAGATACCGCCCAACGAATGGACCTCTGTGGTCGAAGGAAGCTCCACTGGGCTCGTGGAATGCGACTGGATCGCAACATTGTAAAGGAAATCTAGTTCGATCAACTATTCTCACCGATACAACCCATCCAAGAGACAAAAGGCCAAAAGCTAATCACCGAGGAGCAGCAGTCTCAATTAGATGGATTAATAATGGAATAAGCCCACTTATTCCAAACCATTGCGGGCAAATTGAAAGGACCCCCGGCAAAAGTCCACCTTGTTCCAGATGTAACCCTTGTCTTCGTCAAAGCTGGAGACATTCCTCTTGTCTTACGGGAGGAATACTCAAAAGCCATCGACCAAAAGATACAGGCCGGTTTCTATGAAAAGGTCGATTACTCCGAATGGGCATCGCCGACCCATGTGATGGTAAAAAAGAATGTAGCTCTGGGCATCACGGGTAACTACAAGCCAACTGTAAATAAACAGATAATTATTGATAAGCATCTAATCCCCAAAATAGAAAACATCTTTAATAAAAGGAGAGGAGCAGCTTGGTTCGTTCACCTCGACATTACCGATGCATATACTCACCTGACAATCGATGAAAAATTCCGTGAAATCCTAACGTTAACACACCGACACATGGACTGGTCAGACCAACCAGGGCCGTCTATGGTGCAGCCAACATCCCTGCATTATGGCAACGTCGGATGGAAGAAGTTTTTCGTGACGCTCAAAATGTGATCAACTTCTTCGATGACATAGTGTTCGCCCTGGCTTTCGAGGGGCGCATTAGAGCTTTGCACCAAACTCTTCACTGATTAGAAATGTATGGATTTCACCTAAACAGAAAAAAATGTGTATTTGCCACCACTACACTAGCTTGCTTAGGACACATTATTAACAAGGACGGTCTCCACAAATCAAATGAACATATCGTAGCCATGCAAAAGGCCCCAAAACTGGCAACATCCGACAAATTGCAATTATTCCTAGGAAAGGCGACCTACTACAATGCGTTTATCCCAAACCTATCTCATAGAGCAAAACCTCTGCATGAGATGCTGACCCAAGACAAATTTAAATGGACAAAAGGATGCTCAAAATGCATATGAGGAGTTAAAAACCGTCCTTCATATCTCCACAAGTACAGTACTCATACAGTATGACTCCTCTCTACCATTAATTCTCGCCACCGATGCCAGCAGCTGCGGATTGGGAGCAGTGTTGAGTCACCGCTGCCCAACGGTCTAGAGACCGATAGCAGATGCCAGCTGGACCCTCACAGAAACATAACGCAAGTACCCCTAAATTGACAAAGAGTCCCTAGCCATCGTATGGGCCATTAAAAAATTCTTTGATTTTCTGTATGCAAGAAAATTTGTGTTGGTTACGGACCATAAACCATTGACTCAAATTTTTCACCCCCATAAGTCACTTCCTACCCTCTGTATTAGCCGCATGGCCAATTATGCGGAATACCTTACCAACTTCAATTACTCCATCGTTTACAAACCAATGAAGGAACACACCAATGCGGACTATGGTTTGAGGGTGACCTCAATCAACAGAATAGAAGAGGAAGATGGCTTTGAACTATTTACCATCCATCAAATGAGTCAGCTGCCCATTAGACCGGACAAAATCGCAAAAGCAACCAGGAGTGATCCAAGATTGGGCCACATCGTACAAGAGCTCGGACGGGGCTGCGATTTAGCCTGTTCTGGTAACAAATCCCAGAAGACAGATACACAACAAGCACTGGTTGCCTGATGTACGACCATCGGGTAGTGATACCACCAACACTACGGCAACCAGTCCTGGATGACCTCCACACTGGCCATCTAGGAATTGGCAAGGTGAAAGGCCTAGCCCGTTCATTTGTTTAGGAGCCTGGCATAGAAACTGTGACATATGATGTCAGTTTATTTATTTATTTATTTATTTATTTTTTTATTTAAGTTCACTGTTGCCAATAATTTTTCACTTCTGTTTTTGATTCGTCTGCGTTTTATTATATTTATTGTTGTTATATATTTTTTGAGCATTGTAACTTTTATGATGTTCATTTAGTCATAATATAAGCGTGTTATTAAAAACCGCCAACAATGTGTCTTCTAACGAGTTACCATTGTCGGCGAAGATGAAATTCTCGGTATTTCTGCGGATGCTGACTCGTTGGGACAATTGTTGCGGTTGCTGTTGTCTTTTAGAATTAAGTTCTTTTTTTTTTTTGGAAAGAAACTTTTGGACGAGATGGTTATATATTTTTTCAGTTGCAAGAATAAGTTTAGTTTTGCTATTAAGCCTAACCTCGTAATGGAGAAATTCGTTCGAAAAAAGGATCATTCGGCAAGCTCGCCCTAATTGAGTTTACAATAATTTATGTTTGTGTTTTCATATGTTTTTAACTAGAATTGTTGTGTACACTAATGATGTTGCCTTTTATTTCTTACTGACTACTCATCGTGAGCATGCCTGCTAAGATAATTCGGCGATGTTCCTTTGTCTTGTTTGCGCTGTTATCGCTCTTCTGCCCCGAAGTGTTTAGCAGTGAAGCTGTGCCGGTCAGTGTTCCATCGAGGGAAATATCTGGTGGCGAGTTGGTGAGTTATTGCATAATAATTGTTTAATGGCCCCGGGAACTTTTGGCAGTTTAATCTTCTATATTTGAGATGCTATGGGCGGTCTGTTCTTAGCTAGCATAGACTGTGAACCCTTGAGCAACTTGCATTTTAAAGGAACTGGAATCAGTTCGCATGCAAATAGAGGAGTATTCCCAAGTGTATGCTTCGAGAAGAAACTTGTAATTTAACGTTGTTGTTCGCTAAATTAATGCTTAAAATACCAGATAGAAGTTGGTGTAAGGTAGCGCAAGAGTCCAGTTGGCTATCAGTTCTAATTACCTCAGTGTAGACGTAGCAAGGTTACGCAGCTCTAGTGGCTCCACTGGTGTCAGGTTGGTGGTCAGTGGCCCAATGTCCGTTTGTGTCGTAATAGACGCATTAGTTCGATTACACATTTGTTTTATTAGTCCGTAAAGGGGACTACGAAGGGTTACTGTGCCCCCCCCCCCCGTCTTAAGTGCATTAAAAAGGGTGCACACAACGTTTTCCTTACGTTGTGGGTGATAGACAATCTTCGTCAGTTAGAGACCGATGCAACAAAACAGCCGAAGTGCGAGTGCATGGTAGAGCTGAGGGTGCCTGTTGGAAACGTTGCACGAACGTGATTGGTGGTACACGGACCTTAAGCCCTGGCAGAAAATTTATTGATAAAGGTGTGTCTGCCAAGGTGAAGAAGACTGTGAGATAAATTAAGGAGAATTAGAATAAGACTTAGTGGGGCCCCCTATCTTTTGTTAATGGATAATCTATGAATTTAGATCGCGGTGTTTCAAAATTATGTACAATAAATTTAGTGACATATTCTTCAGGTCAAAAGAAGATGAAAATGTTCTATAGCACTTTGTCTGGAAACGATTTGCTTGCGAGTAATCCAATATCATACAGTAGGGAAGCACGGTAGTTAGCGGACGATATTTTAGCAGTTCCAGCGTTTCGACCCAACACTAGGTTGAGTGGTTTGTTCCATTTAAACCTACTTTAGGGTTGTTCCATGAGTTATGTACGGTTGTTTCCATTACTGTAGTTTCACTACTGTACATCCACTAGGAATATCAATTTCAGAAAGTTTGAGTGCTTTGACATACGCATTACGATTTATGTAAAAAAAAATCATGTACACGTATTCCAGTGCAGAAGACACGGACATGCACCTAATGTATGGTCTGCGGACGGAAATGCTGTGGAAGCAAGAAGATTCTACCAAGAACGCTTTCCGAATAGACATTTGCCAAATAACCGAACATTTGTATCTGTCGACAGACATTTGAGGGAGCGTGGTTCCTTTGGCCGTCAAACAGGACAAAGGCGGCCTGTAGCACATTCTCCAGATGAGGAGGATGTGATAATTGACATCATACATGATGAACCACAGACAAGCACCCGTCGTATTTCTTCCATGGTACACAATCCGCACACATCTGTTTGGCGCATTCTTCACCGTCAGCTTTTGATTCCGTACCACCTGCAACTGGTTCAGGCACTGAACCCAACGGACTATCCACACCGACAACGATTTTGCCAATGGATACAACGTCGTCATGCTGCAGACCCTAGTTGTCTCAGCCAGATACTTTTCACGGACGAAGCAACCTTCACCTGGACAGGAATCGTAAATTCTCACAACCAGCACCATTGGGCAGATGCTAACCCGCATGTTACCAGAGCTCGAGCGCATCAAGAGCGTTTCTCCGTGAGCATTTTGTGTGGAATTGTCGGAAATAACTTAATTGGCCCTTATGTGTTGCCGCCACGATTGACTGGGCGAACGTATCTTTTGTTTCTGCAGAATGCATTGCCAGAATAACTGGAAGATGTTCCTCTTTTGTTAAGATCTAACATGTGGTTCATGCATGATGGCGCTCCAGCACATTTCAGCCATGTTGTGCGAGCACACCTTAATGCTGCATACACGAATCGGTGGATAGGTCGAGGTGGATCGGTAGCTTGGCCTGCAAGATCACCCGACCTTAATCCCTTGGACTTTTTTTCTGTGGGGTCATGTGAAAACGATCTTCTGCAGCACAGAAGTTCCTAACATTATGGATCTGCGACAATGAATTGAAAATGCATGCCAAACCGTTCGTAATGCTGGCGACGAACTCTTCCATGACATCAGACTGTCGCTCATGCAACGAGCTGAAGCGTGCGTGCGAGCTGGTGGCGGGCACTTTGAACAATTCCTGTAATTTGGAGCCACGGGTTTAGTTGGCTGTATCGCGTAAATAAATTGTTTCCAGACAAAGTGCTATAGAACATTTTCGTCTTCTTTTGACCTGAAGAATATGTCACTAAATTTATTGTACATAATTTTGAAACACCCTGTATATTGGTTAGTGAATAAATTACGGCAACAGTGTATATCACTGTGATTTTTAATAGTTCAAAACCCGTTGTCGACTCTCTTTTACAGGTCTCGAACCAGTGATTGCTCTCGGGCGTGTGTGGAGGTTGCCTTTGGATATCCCCAAGTTACGAAACCTCCTCAACCCCTTTGGAGCGTCACATATTTGGCGCCCGAACAGGGATCTGTAATTCGGAATTTACGGATTTTCGAGGTCGGCGCAGGTTAGTCTGGAATTAGAGTTGGGGTTAGGACTGGAAGGTATCGTTTTCAGGATGGGGTTGAAGTGTGAGTATGTGTAGGGTTGGGACATGGCACTCTGGGGCTATCGAGGTATGTAAGCCTATAGAAGGGCTGTGCATAGGGGATGTGGACCCGGGAAAGAAAAATGCACTGAAGGGGCTGATTTAAGAGTTCCAGGAGTGTTTTGGGAATAAGGTGACCGCGGTACGGGGTGTTTTGGATTATCAAGCAGAATATGAAATCGGTAAGTCATACCCCGTATTCGTTCGGCAATATAAAATTCCCCATAGGTTCAAAGAAGCCTATAAGCACCAAATTTTGGAGCTGGAAAGGGCTGGGGTAATTGAAACCAGTATGATCCCCTGGAACTCCCCGGTGCATGTGGTGCCCAAGAAGAACGGCAATGTGCTTATCACCCTCGATCTCCATAAAGTGATTCGTACACCACACCGGTAGATTTTCCGGCACCCATTGTAAAAGATATCTTAGAGGAACTGAACGGGCATAGATTCTTTTCAGTACTTGATCTAAACAATGGATATTTTCAGATACCGTTGATCGAGTCACTGAAAGAATGCTATGCCTTTCAGATGCCCTGGGGAAATTACCAGCTTACTAGATTGCCCCAGGGAGGCAAAAACTCCTCTCATCTCTTCCAGCAATATGTTGCAAGGACGTTGTGGGAGAAGATGGGAGGAGAAATACATACGTTCCTCGACGATATCCTTGTCTCTACCCGCACATTCGACAAACACTTGGAGGTGTTGCGGTGGATTTTCAAAAGGTTTCGGGCCAAGGGACTGGTAATTAAACTGGCGAAATGCCAGTTCTGTACCCCTTGCGTCCGATACCTGGGGCATGTTATATCTGCCAATGGTGCAGGTCCTGACCCTGATAATGTGAAGGCGATCCTGGAGTTGGGTGTGCCTAGGAATGTTAGGGAGGTGAGAGGGCTAATTGGGTCAATTAATTTTTATCGTCCCTTCGTCCATGGCCTCTCAGAAATCCTCTTTCCTATCACTGAACTGACCCGTAAAGGGGTGCCATTACTCTGGAGTGATGCCTGTAATAAGGCATTTGGAACGATTAAGGATAGGCTAACATCTGCTCCCATTGTTGCAGCTCCTGACTATGAGCGGAGGTTTTTCCTGGCTACAGATGCGTCTGCGCATGTGTTGCAACAAGAGTAGGATGGGGTACTTAGACCTATCGTGTTTTTCAGCCATAAGCTCCAGGGGAGTCAGTTAAATTATTCAGTGATAGAGAAGGAGACCCTAGCCACGAAACGGTTTCGTCATATTATCCTAGGTTTCCCCACCACAGTGATTACTGATCACAAGCCCTTGATCTTCATCCAGTGTATGAAGGATACAAATCAGCGGGTCCTTCGCTGGGCATTACAATTGGAAGAGTTTGGCTTAGACTATAAGCACATGCCAGGTAAACTGAATTTGTGCCTGACATGTTGTCTCGGCAATGCATTTACACTGTGGTGGTCCAGGGTAACCAGGACTTTAGGGACGAGCTGCGAGTAGGGCAAGTTGGTGACCCATAGTTATCTGGGATTGTGGCAGAGTTGCAGGCCCAGAGTGAGGTGTCCCGATCATGGGGTCGGTTGGTTTTGGTTGAGGGCCTGGTGGCCCGGCAACACCACAAACACCCTAACGCTCGTCCCAAGGTGTGTGTGCCCGTGGGACTTCGAGGTTTGATACTGGATTAATTTCATGACGGTATGATGGGCGGACACCGGGGCATTGATGCGACGCTTCAAAAAATATGGAAGCTGTATTTTTGGCCTGGGATACACGCAGATGTTAGGCAGAAGGTCGAGGGTTGTACGATATGTCAACGCTCAAAGAAGAACATTTTTAAAGCACCTTGGCAGCCTGGAATCGGAGCAAAGTATCCATTCCAGAAAATTGTAATTGATGTGGTGGGGCCAGTAAGGAGATCAAAGTCTGGCAACAAGTCTGGCAACATAGTCTGGCAACAAGTCTGGCAACATATTCTTGTTATGACAGACGTTTTGACTCGCTTCGTTGAAGCGCAAGCACTGCCCGATCAGACTGCAAGTACAGTGGCCTGTGCAAAAGTGAACAACATTGTCTGTAGGTACAGGGTCCCATCACAATTGATCAGTGATAAGGGAACGAACTTCACCTCAGAAATTTTCAATATTATGTGCAATGATCTGGGCATTAGCCATAAGCTTACAACGTCTTATAGGCCAACGTCTAATGGTCTCACAGGACGTTGTAACAAGACCATATGCGAGACCATTACGACGTTGTGCGATAACCACCCAGAGAACTGGGACGAAGTTCTCCCATTTGCATTATGGTCCTTGAGGTCGTGTTTTCACGAATCTTTGCGGGAGGTACCTGCGTACCTTTTTTTTTTGGGTTCAACCCAGTGGCACCTCGTGGATGGGGTGAAACTGAGGATGAGATAGATGAAGGTGTCAGTATGGAGCAGTATCGTTCGGACATAGTGCAAAGACTGTCAACAATTCGAAAGGAGGTAAGCAGAGCTGATCAGAACCCACGGGAGGAAAAATTAAACGCTTAAATAAAGGCAGAGCAACCAGGTCATTGGGCATCGGACAGAAAGTATGGCTGTAAAGAAAAATTTTCCTTTAAGTACATGGGTCCTTTCAGGGCGGTCGAGAAAGTGACAGATTTCACTTATAAGGTTGAGGGCGTAAAAGAGCATGATCAAGTTATAGTTCATATTGACCGATTGCAATTATGGGTCAATAGTTCGGGTAGGTCTGCTGCCGGCAGGAAAAGGGTAAAAGGGGCGAATAAACCTGTTACACAATTGGGTCCGGAAGAGGAGGACACCGAGTCTGAAGGGGAACTCGACGCAGTGGTACCAATGAGGGGCCGTAGGCTGTCTCCGGTGCGAGGTAATTCACCGGAAATTTTGACCCCTGAGAGGGAAGAAGAACTTGGGAGGGGTGGTCAACTGCCATGTGAGGGCGGACCAAACAGCCCAGTGATACAAGGTCGCTATAATTTGAGGCAATGTGCACGGGTTGATTATCGTAAGATTCTAAAGGGAAACAGCTAATCAGAAGTATTGGATTTGGAGCTTTAATTATTTTCTATAATTATTGTCAATGTAAAAGTCATAGAGATGATAGGATTATTTTATAAGGGGACGTATGTGACATATGATGTCAGTTTATTTTTTATTTCTTTACAGCTTTTTGCAATTACTAAAATGTAGTTTTCAATTGAAAAAATAATATTTTCAAATGAAAAAATGTAATTTCCAAAATAAAAAATGTGGTTTTCAAATTAGAAAATAGATAAAAATTCATAAAATTTAAATCAAAGAAACAAAATAATTTACTTAATAAAATTAAAAAAGCATTCCTGTTACCCCCACTCTCGCTTATCCTCTAGTGGCAATTATTAAGTACCGAAAGGTTATTTATGCTATCAGTGTTTTGAATTATTTCCAAAATGGTTGTAATTGATACAATGGCACGTGCTCTAATGGTACCCTTATGACGCTCTCAAAAATTTTCAAAGATATGACATGTAATATATCAAACGACTTGGAATGATGTACTATGAATGAATATAAAGTAAAATAAATGATAGTCAAAATTGGTTCAAAGTAACCGGGTTTAGTGGAACCATTATGGTTCATTGGAACTTTCAATGCTAAGATATGGCATGCAATATATCAAACGACTTGGAATGATGTGCCATTAATGAATATAACATAAATTTAATGATAATCGAAATTTGTTCAAAGGCACCTGGTATAGTGGAACCATTATGGTTCATTGGAACTTTCAAAGCTAAAATATGGCATGTAATATATCAAATGACTTGGAATGATGAGCCATGAATGAATATAACATAAATTTAATGATAATCGAAATTTGTTCAAAGGCACCTGGTTTAGTGGAACCATTATAGTTCATTGGAACTTTCAAAGCTAAAATATGGCATGTAATATATCAAATGATTAATTAAAAAGATTATTTTTTCAACTGAAAACTCCATTTTACCAATTGCAAAAAGCTGTAAGTTCACTGTTGCCAATAATTTTTCACTTGTGTTTTTGATTCGTCTGCGTTTTATAATATTTGCGGTCACTTATGAATGAATAACACGCTTATATTACGACTAAATGAACATCATAAAAGTTATGATGCTCAAAAAAAAACACAGACGAATCAAGGTTGCATGAACATGATTGGTGGTACACGGACCTTCTTAAGCCCCGGCAGAAAATTTATTGGTAAAGAAGGTGTGTCTGCCAAGGTGAAGAAGACTGAGATAAATTAAGCAGAATTAGAATAAGATTTAGTGGGGCCCCCTATCTTTTGTTAATGGATAATCTATGAATTTAGATTGCTGTATATATTGGTTAGTGAATAAATTACGGCAACAATGTGTATCACTGTGATTTTTAATAGTTCAAAACCTGTTGTCGACTCTCTTTTACAGGTCTCAAACCCGTGATTGCTCTCAGGCGTGTGTGGAGGTTGCCTTTGGATATCCCCAAGTTACGTAACCTCCCCACCCCCCCTGGAGCGTCACAAAACCAACATCGAGCACGCAGCCAAATTGTGCGTCGACTGCGCGATGTACTCCATTGCGCCACCTCAATATCGTGTTTATCATTGGGAGTACCCCAAAGGACCCAGGGAGAGAATCCATCTCAAATTGGTGGTACCATTGAAGGCGAAGCCGCCCCAAACCATGAAAAACAACTTCCTTGTTGTCTTGAGTAAAAGGTCTTCAATTTCTATTGCAGGTCGTGCCAGTATGATGACCATCCAAGTTCCACTTCTTTTCATCACTGAACAACACCGACATGCATTCGTCTTTCCAGACCATGTGTTCTTGTGCCCAACGTAGCCTGCCTTGAATGTGCTTGGCAGTCAGAGGCGATTTCTTCATCATTTTTTGTAGGCACATGCCCACTCACAATTATTCGCCGGTGTATAGTGTCTTTCGATATGTCTAACCCAGTCACGTTTTGTATCTGGCAAATAGAAAGAATTTGTGTGGCTGCCAGTCGTACAATGCGTCTGTCATTGCGAGATGAGGTAACTTTGGTACGACCAGATAGTGGTTTTTGGTGGAACCACGAACTCCTCTTCAAGACATGATAAACCCCTCCTGTGGATCTTCCAGTAATCGTGACAATATCAGCAACAGATAGTCCGTTGGCTTTCAATTGCCAGATTTCAGCCAGTTCATCGGTTATGAATTGAGATTGGCAAGGCATTGTCGTAGGTCAATTGTGAGTGGATGAAAAGCTTTGTTTGAAAAACATGACTAATTGCGCAACAGATTAATACCCTGTCACTCGCAAATTTACATATTGGACGTCTCCATTCAGCATCTGAGGGTAGTTTTTTAATCTTTTGAGACATGCAAAATTCCATTTTGTTAAATATTTTTATTTCTATTATGTTTTCGTTAATAATATTTTCAGGAGTTTCTTTTAAGTGCTTTGTATAACTAGTAATTAAAGCATTTGTTATGTACTTTCAATAGTCTTTTTTTCTTTTGAACAAAAACATGTTTCTTTAAACTTTTGAGACGCACCTTACCTTATCAGTTGAAAGCTCTGGTATAAGTCCTCCAGTGAGTGTCCTGCTTCTTTCAACTCGTTCATAATTTTTTTCAGACAAGCAGCATAGAGACCAACATTTTCTCCTTGCTCTATTCTACAATTAAAAAAAGAATCTAATAGTTGTATGATTCGTGCTTGGGAATCTGGCTTCAAGTGTTCTTTCAGTTTTCTCCAAGCTTCGGCAGCATCATCTGTGTCAGAAATCAATGTTCTATATTCCTTGTCTACACTTAAGTAGATTGTTGAGTAAGCTCTATCTTTTCTCATATTATATTCCTTTTCTTTAGAGATTGCTGTTGCGTCAGGCTCCACTTCTTTTCCATTTATAAAACCCCAACAGCCTCTATCCATTAGAATAACTTTCACATCATTGATCCATGTATGGTAATTGTCAGCATTCAGTTTATCATGAACGTTCATCCGTTCTTTGCTGCTGATGGATGCTAAGTTGTCATCTTTCTGTTTACCGCAGGCGTGTTCGAATGGGAGTCCCACATCATGCCGTTGCAAGCCAGCGTGATTCCATAGGTAACTACCATAGCAAGTATGCACGTATACGATCGCTCCTCCCCCCTCACCAGCAAGGACACAACAGTGACATTTGGAAAAAATGCACAAACTAGCCTCTGAACATCACAGGAATTTATTTTTCGTATTTAAAATTATAAACAAAGGGGAAATTTAAAAAACGCTTATTACATGTATCTGGCAGTTCTTGTATTTGTATACACTTAAGGTTAACATTTAAAAGGAAAGAAAAAAATGTCCGCATTAATTCTTAAGGGAGGAGTCAGTATGACTCCTTTGGGCATTCAGGTTACTTGGAAATCTCAGGCATTGTAGTGTTAAATGTCTGGATAGTATATAGAGTGAGCCGTCAGTAAAAACGCAAGACAAATTGTACTAATATGGTAAGAACCTTAAAGGGGTTAACGACGAAACTAAGTCAATATTGCGTAAGAAAAGACAGTAGAATGGCCTCCCTGTTAACCAGCTTTGATATTACTTAATAGAGAAAGGTTTAATTGCAATATGCCAACAAAACAAGAGAAATTCAGTTAATCAGTCAAAAAGCTTGTGGCGATAACATTCTCCTGGCCTGGAAGGGTGACCTTTCCACAGGACCATAAAATAACAAATACCAAAGCTAAAATTTAGTAATAAACTATTAAAAAAGACTACCAAACACAATTGAAGACACAAGTAGGATGACTATAAACTGTAACATAAAACATAAGATGGCTCTAGTTGCAAACGTGCTAGCTATTGTGCCTGCCACGTGAGCCTGGCGTGTATCTCTCAGGTCTCCTGGACACACAGACTCACACGGAATATAACACGGGGTTGTTTGGACGCACTAATTGGGTAACACAGATCACTAGTCAGGCATGCACAAGAAACAGAACAAGCATTTAATTTTTTTTAGTAGCATACATATTAATAATAATTAAGAAATAATAAATGAGTGCACTCAGATCCCCAAACAATAATCCAGTGATAGTTTGTAAAATAAATTTTTTGCAACACAATACTAACAAGCAATCCAACATTAAATTAATATGGAACTCTACAACAAGTGATTAACAATGAAAACAAATATTTACTTGTATATCTCCTCCGTGAATCTGAGATTCTATGCCCCGGACACAGCTACCGCTTTAAGACTGTACCACTCACCACAACTACGAGTGATTGCCCTGATTACAACTTAGGTTGCAAGGAGCCCAAACTCGTGTGTCTGCTGCGGGTTACTCATAGCAGAGCAAATTCATCTGAGGGGCGATACTTCCCACACCCTAAAATGTTTATTCTAGCCAGTTAGCTATAGATATCACCGGCATGCCGCGTATCACAGCCGAGGTTCAGGGCAGTGTCAATGGCAGAGACTACTGGCAAGTGGTATCTCATACCGCACTCTACCGAGATTTCGGGTCTCCCAGACCCTTCAGAAATGAGATTAAACGCTATCACAGTGTCACGTGCCCCTTTTAAATGTACTTATTTATTTGGGAGGGACACAGAAACCCACAATCGCAACAGACTACCTTATGCAAAAGCCCGTCTACCCAAACCATTTAATGTGCAAATGATCAGCGCCCTTTCCACAGACGTTAGTGGAACATATTGGACCACTTGCGAAATGTTGGTTAACCAACATTAACAACTCCAAAGTGTTCTCAGAGATACCCCTTCCTTAGTTACACCACTTTGGACAACCGTTATACCGTCCCAGACTGTGGATGCTCAGTTCACATTCCCGCGAAACGTAATTGTTTCGGACCATAAAGTTACAATGGTGGTAGCCAGCATTATGGAAGCCTGCACAGCCAAGTACCAAGAAGAGAGTCTTGAAAAGTTGTCAACACCAGCTGTGAACACACACGGACTGGCTAGGGCCGAACACATTGCTGTCTTGTATGGACGATGCGCTGGACAAAAATGGGGTGCAGAAATCAGTTCCGTAAGACGATTACGCTTATAGCGCGATAATAAGGCAGTGGGGTTACTGTTTACATTTATGCCGCATGAGGATGTGCTGTTGTTCCAATAAGACAAAACGGAACACTCTCACCATATGAAAATCCAGTTGTTGTATCCAGAACAAATAATAACCAAATATGAATACAGGATAATTTATATTCTTATCTTGGGCAACCCCATTGAGAAAATTAAACTGTACAGGCGCAGGCTTTCAGAAGTCGAAACTCAGGGAAGAGTTACATTTCATCAACTCAGTACTAGCTTCAAGTGTACTAGGGGCTGTCCACCTCAATGGCGACGGGGGGGAAAAAATCCACAACTCGCGAACGAAAATTAGCAACAGCTACTCAGAAAAATCAAAGATACACGTATATATATATATAACGTTGCTCAACACACAACGAACACGCTACACAAAACTATCATCTTGATACGCAAACAAGAGGATCTATGATCTACAACTGGTTGCAGTGCTTTTAACCTGAAAACATCGATGTCCGTTTTTTTTTTTTTCCTTGACACGCAACATAGTTGCTCAACACCCAAGAAACACCCAACTCTGCAATAGCATCTCCTCGACTTCTCATAACAACAGCAAGCTTCACTGCATAACATCTACAATGCAACAGGGTGCTCTTCTTGGAAGCACTGAGGTCACCAAACTTCAACTTCCCTTCCGAGAAGAGCAGCCCCAACAATGTCTTCTTTCCTCAGAGCACATTGTTTCAACTTCAGCCTCAGCTGAAAACTTAACTAGTTTCAACAACACGAAAGTACGTCTTAATAAATAACAAAACCCCTTATGCTAACAAACAATGTTGTAATATTTATTTTATTTTCCCACTACAACAGAAAATAGCAAATATAGACCTTGCCCAATAGTAAACAAACCGCCATTTTGAAAATAAGCAGACAAGCACTTCCACGAGCAACAGTGCTTCCTGTTGTGAGCTTGTCAGCTCTAGACTAGCCTGCTCCTGCCTCTATATAGTACATAGTGCCGCACAATTTTATCGTTACAAAAGGAGACAAGGAATCTACACTTCAGAGCACACGATAATGCATTTTATATTTTTATAGTTTGGTTTCTGAAAATTTTTTTGGCAAATTCCTTTGGCAGGGTTTGGCCACTTAATGAATGACTGTAATATACGATACAGAACATCTAGCCATTTATGCCTTACTTTTTGTGGTGAAATTTGGATGAGGAATTATCTTCCTCAGTCTTCCTTCAATTATCCAAGCCTTTATTATTGGCTTGTGGAGCTATAAAAGAGAAAAAAATCTTCTCTCAAGTTTAAAATGGATAATAGAAATTATTCTAAGATGGAATGAACATTTTTATTACATAGAAAATATCATATCATTACTTTAGAATAAAATCTTCTCTCTCTCTTTCTTTTATTTATTTATTTTTTTTTTTATTTTTCCTCTTGAGAGGAAAAAAAATCTTTTTTCTCAAAAGCTCTGTCTTTCAAGGGAGGGGGGGGGGGGGCTCTGATTGTGAGGCAAAAACAAAAACAAACTATAATTCTCTTATCCGTCCGTCGGTCCGTCCGAGGCCAACAAAGAAAGTTACAACAATCCGTCCGAATCCAGGGACTGTTGTGGTTTAAGACAATACTCAGTCATTGGTATTAATTAAATAAACTGAAAAATAATAATAATTCTCTTGGTCAGTCCAAAGCCAGGGATTGTTGTGGTAAGATAATACTCAGCCATTGTTGTGAATTAAATAAATAAACTGAAAAATGTTTTATGCAGATAAACAGTATATTGTTGTAGAATATTAAGTTTTGAAAACCATCGAAGTTCCACTTTCGTTTCTTTACCCTTCAACCTGTACGGTTGATATCCGTCATGTGACAGATGGAATTCTAGTAAATAAATAATTTGCACCCAGTTATTTTGATCTACGGCGTTGATCCATGCATGTTGGCGTTGTGAATCTCGTGAAAATCGAAAGAACCGAATCTCAGACAGAAAATTTATATTAGAACAGTTTGTGCAACAAACAAGTAACCAAGGAAGTAAAACAAATTGATCCTATCATCTTCCGTTTCATAAAGAGGTAGAAAATACAGAAAAGAATCGGCTGATTAATTTTCCCATGCCATATTTTTTCCCATTAATTTATCTAATGCACTGTTGCACAACTATTTGGCATTTCTTAAATTTAAATCGCTCTCGAATTCGCTCGGATGCTATGCTGATGCTGAGTATCTGGTAAAACCGGAAGTCTTTTTGCTGACCGACCCGTCTCCCTCTTGTGGCGATTTTTTTCGTCAGGCAAGGTTTATAGGAAAACAACAAACACATTGCCATACAGAGCGCACACAGAAAAGTGATAAATTTAGCTAGTGACACATTAAAATGTCAAGAGATCGTTGAATAATGACAGTGATATGAATCTCCTCAATGGAAAACCTTGCATCTAATAAGGAATAAAAATACAAACAGAAATAAAAACACCATTTTTACTAAATAATGTTTAACTGCGTTACCAAAATTTTTATTATTCATTTTTTTTTCATTATTAATTCGAACAGCTGAGGTAGGCGTACCATTACAAATCCTCACAGAACAACTAATGATTTATTCTTTAA
>JAHWFO010092366.1:336879-360213 GCA_023313115.1 Rhysida immarginata
CGTACCATTACAAATCCTCACAGAACAACTAATGATTTATTCTTTAATAAAATAAATTCATAAATTTGAACAAATATTAAAGTTATTAGTATAAAAAAATCTTGCGAGTTTCGATAGCTTTTATAGTACTCGTGCCGATTCTCATAGAAAATAAATTTTTAACATGCTTGCACATTTAAACTCCTCAGCAGGCCGCTATTATTGCTGTGCAGTGCATCATGGGTAGTTTGGTGCGATAACGTTGTTCTCGAGAACTCTTTGTAACTTTGCCGATAAAATAAGCCTAATGCCATAGCCGTAGCCGACTGGGCAGAGCTTGTGACGTAAGAACTTGTTTTTTAACTTCGTATGTGATGATTTCATTCGTTGGTTGTCCGGTCATGCTGAGTGAGGGAACCAAATTTCGTAATAACGAGCTAAAATATACATTAAAAATTTATTGTCTGGACCGAAAAATCCTTACGTTATAGGGATAATTACGCTATAAAGATTTCGCTATATGGAAATTGAAAAAGCATTAAATCAATAGGATTTTTGCCGGGACCACAGAAAAATTTCGTTATAAAGAGAATTTTGCTGTATCGACGTTCGCTCTACGGAGGTTCTACTGTATATGACAAACGATGTCGCAACCATCCAGGATCCGCTGATGAGAAATTGCAACATCTGGTAATGGGGCAGAATAAACACGCATTTTCAAATCCTCCCAGAAGAAGAAGTCCAATGGGTTCATGTCAGGAGAATACAATTTTCTTCAGACGTTTCTTTGAATTGTCGTAACTCTTTTTCCACTACAGGACACCTTCAAACCATTATACCAACCTGTGACAATAAAGTTCGGTGAATGATGCAATACATGATGCAATAAGTGGATTGCTCGCTTACATGAAACAGCAGTTGCTATCCTTCAAAGTAATCCCCGTCGATGGTAATGCACTTCTGGGAACGCCTGTACAAGTCCTGGAAACTCCTGGCGTAGTCGTTTTTAGGGATAGACTTCAGTTGGGTCGTAACATTACGTTGGATGTCTGGCCACTTCGGGGGGCGTCTTCTACGGTGTTCCAGCCTCCTCGGAACCGTTTAAACCACTCATAAACACACATCAAAGTAATAGCACTTTCTTTGTAAACTGTTGTCATCATTTCATGAGTCTTTCGTTCGCTGAGATCCATTTTGGGTTTCGACCGCGCGTACTATGCCTTCTCTCTTCAATGTCCTGTTTAAACACAATAAACGCACTCGCAGCGCTGATTCTCTCAAATTTGTTTAAACATGTCTCGACCTGTCTAGGGCAGGATACAACGATGGTGCACTGTTACGTCCATTAGCAATTTGACGTCATTCACCTAACTTTATTGTCACAGGTTGTACTATAGAAAGAAGCATCTTCAACCCCATGTTCATATGATATTTTGTGCTTGTTTTGGTCCCTGGAATATGTCCTGAAAGTCTGTACGCACCATTTAGAAACACCATGTACTGTATATTCTACAGGGTGGTTATAATTAAAGTGACACTATTTAGACCCTTCTAGCGGCCGTTCTGGTAATCAGATTTGGACTCCTGTTTTCCACAGAAAACCACCCAAAAGCGTGGATTTCCAGTTTCGTGCACAAGTTTGGCCAAACTTTGCCGTTTCCACAGAAAATAACCCAAAACGAAACTTGAGATACGTTATACAGACCACGGGGAAGAGAATTTGCAAATAAAAAAAATTAGTTCACATTTTGACCGCTACGTCAAAATATGGCGCATGAACAATAACTGTGATGTTCTGTGTTAATTGGAACTCATGTGTGTCCGGTGAGGGGTAGTGGGTTATCTAGTTTTTGTTTTTAGTAGCTATTATAAACTGTAGTTTGTAGTATGGAGGTTACGATCATTGTAAATAAAATGTTGTTTAGTAATGTAGTATTGGCGTGCACAGCAGAAGTGTCTGACATCTAGTGGTGATGTGGAAGTTAACAAAATGGTGCCTTTAATTGGTACAGATTCACTGAGTTTTCATAGCGAATGGTTGTATTCGTGAATATAGCTTTAAAATGAGGAGAATCAGTAACAAATGCTGTCTGGGGTTGTAAGTCAAAAGCAAATGTAGAAAACAGTATATATATACAGGGTGATTACAAAAGAACTTCACACTTTTAAAAATTTATTACATCAAAGCTATTCAGAATATAGACACACCACATACGGATTCTTAAAGAAAAACTCTTGAAGTTTATTGTGACACAGTTAAAGATGTTCAATATGCCCCCCTGTAGTCGAATTCGTCCCAAACCCGCATTAACATGTCTCGATCAATCCCACGTGTCACTACCGTAATGCGTTCTTTCAGCTTGTCTAGGTCACGGGGAAGGGGTAGGGTGAAGACCCTGTCCTTTACACAGCCCCATAAAAAGAAATCACAAGGTGTGAGGTCTGGATCCGCGGTGGCGACTTTGCAAGTTCCAGGTTATTGTTTGCTCGACCAATCCACCACTGTGATTTCTATTTATGGGGGTGTGTAAAGGACAAGGTCTTCACCCTACCCCTTCCCCGTGACTTAGACGAGCTGAAAGAACGCATTACGGTAGCGATACGTGGGATTGATGGAGACATGTTAATGCGGGTTTGGGACGAATTCAACTACAGGGGGGCATATTGAACATCTTTAACTGTGTCACAATAAACTGCAAGGGTTTTTCTTTAAGAATCCGTATGTGGTGTATCTATATTCTGAATAGCTTTGATGTAATAAAATTTTAAAAGTGTGAATTTCTTTTGTAATTACCTGTATATTCACACATTTCCCAAGGATAAAACTTTGAACCTATTCCCTCAACTAAACCTATTTTCTTCCTTACTTACATATTTGTAGATATCAGCTAGCGTAACATTGAATGTCATATTCATTTTGAGTACTGGAAAATCAAAATTCTCAAGGCAGCATGAGCTTAGCAAGCTGTGGAATACCCATTATCTCCGCCATTTCCAATAGATGGTTGCGCATGCGAATTCTGCTATCTGTGTAGTGACTTATATATTTTTTTTTAATATTCAACTTGCAAGAGAGAGAGAAAAGGGGCGTGGCTGCTGAGTCAGTTGTGGAGTGTTAATTTGCATATGTTTGTCGTTGTTGTTTGTTAAGTTTTATTTAATAGAAGAAATTACTCTTATCGTTGTTTATCGTTCATTCGTTTGTCTTAGATGGGTGAATGGGATTGTTGCGATCGTAGAAGAAACTCGTTTATTGTTTTGGTCGTTGTTGGGATTGGGATTGTTGATAGCGATTCCTAAAAGAACGTCTCAGCCTCTAGAGTGAATTGTTGGAGAAATTCTGGAAATGCGTGGAATTGCGTGTTACGTTGTTGGTTTTGTTGTAAGAGAGTTCGGTTTTTATTTCCGTATGAGTCGGACGTTTGAAGCTGAACGGATTTATGTTATGGCCGACATGTTGTTTACATTTTTGGAACGTGTAGCTAGTAGAAATTTAGTCTTTGTAGTTCTTGAAATTTAAGTTTATTAATTGCAAGAGTTTAGTTTCCACCGTTGTATTATGCACGTATGAAAGACGCACGGAATAATTAAATCTGCCGAAGGATGGATTTCTTAGAAGTTGGAATTTCGCCTGATAACGCCTAAGGGGACGTTCAAGAAATACGTCACGCTCTTTTTGGCCTTTTCAGACCCGTCCCCCCATGTCACGCTGTCACACTTCTTACCCCCTCCCCTATAAAGACGTCACACTCTAAGTCACCCCCCCCCCTTTCAACAACAAAATATAAATTTGCTTACCTAATAGTTCCTAGGGGGGGGGGGGTGCAATGGATTTCATAGCAAAACAAGTGGAGAACCATACATTGATTTTATGGTAGCATGTTCTCATATATTTACATTTTGCATTTTCAATAATTACATCCTACACAATTAGTCAAATTTGGCAAAAAATCTTGAATTTGGTTATTCCAACTAGAGGTTGGGGACCTCTAATTCACAGAGAGAATTGAAACACTGGATACATACGAGAAGATGGCTATTACTTTGAACTTGAGTTGACTTTTATCTTTCAACGCTGAAGATGGCTATTTAGTAGCCGAAATATTATTATTATTATTATTATTATTTAATTTATCACTCCACTGGGAGTAAATACTTAAAAACAGTCTGGCTATCAGCTCTGTTGTTCACTAGTGAGATAAGATATTGTTTCACTCTCCGTTTGAAGTGGACACATTTGCTCATACATGAGCTATTGGGGCAATCAAACACTGTTGAGTGTACCGAAAAAGGTAACTCGTTCCAAATTCTAATTGCATTATAGGGAAAACGTTTTGTTATAAAGACAGATGCCTTTTCTGGGACAACAAATAGGTATCTCCTTGTTAACTTGACGTTTACATCCGACCTGAACGAATTCTTTATAAATGCGGCTGGATGTTTTTCATTCCATATTGCTTCAGCCACCTCGGAAATCAAAGCAATTTTACCAATAGTTGTAATGGTCGGCAGTTTGTATTTCGAACAAGTATCAGTCACCGAGTCTAGTTTGTTTAGTTTAAAAGCCATCCGAATTATTTTGTTATAAGCAATCTTCAACCATTTTTGATTAGCTACAGTGGTCGAGGGCCAAAAAAGTGCCCCTTATGCCATTCTCGGTATAATTACTGTCGTTATAAGTTGGCATTTTTGGGTAGAAGTAAGTAAGTTTCTCAGTCTTTTAATAACATAATTCGAACGATGCATGGAAACACCCAGCTGATCTATTAGTTTGTTGAAACGCAAGTGTGGGTCCATAGGTACTCCAAGTATCTTGATGGAAGCTGAATCGGTCTCTCCTTTGTAAACTGTCATCATACTAGTTTTAGTCTGGTTAAGGCAAAGACCTCTACTTTCATACCATTGTGATAAAAAATCTAGATCTTGATTAAGCAATTCCATCACATTATCTTGTTCATGTGGAGGGTAAGTACCAAATAGGAAGTTGTCATCTACATAACTCACGATATGCATATTAAACCCAAGATTAAATAGGGAAGCTGTCGATACCGCACATAAGAGAGGGCCAAGTCCAGAGCCCTGAACAATACCACGCCTAGACTTTTTACTAATCAACGGATCTTGACTGATGATGTTAATTCTCGCATTGAAATAGTCCTGTATCAACGCCAAGTAGTTCTCCGATACTCCAAGAGCCCTCAGATCGTAAATAAGTTGTCTTGATATTGTATCAAAGGTTTTAGAGATGTTGGTCTGGGCTATAATAAATTTACAGTTTTTATCCTACACTACACAGGCATTTATAAATATCTCGATCGGGATCCAAGTTACTTTATAGCCCGGTCTGCTCTCCCGTTGTTGGTCGGGTATTTTTGACCATATATATTTGACAACACCTTATCTACATTTTTTGTAAGAGGGGAAAGCACCGAAATGGGACAGTAGTTAGAGATAACTTGGGCTTCTTATCTTAACCTGCTTTATTAACTTCACGAGCTTTCTTCCATATGGGAAGACCGGTTCCGGAGATCTTTCAGTGTCCTTAAGCTCTTGCTCAGTTATTTTTGCTGGCTGTGGAATATTTGTAGGGTTGTTTTCCTGTTCATCAATAGGCAATTTTGGTTTATTGTCAGGGCATTTGTGGCCCAACAATTTCAAATCTGGTTTGCCTTGGCATATTGAGAGATTGTCACTCTCTTAGATTTCCTTATGGATTTCTACAATATCGAGTTGGCTTGTTTAAACGACATCCAAGATAGGGAATCTTTTGTAATATAATTTTTGTAGGCAATCAAGTTTGCTTTCCATTTGTTTTGAATATCTGCGTTCCACCATTTTTATTATTATTATTATTATTATTATTATTATTATTATTATTAGTTTTAGAGTTGCTACACTTAATAAAAGTTAAGCCAGCAGCCATTGCCGCGTTGGTCAATAGGGTATTAATGTTTTCAAGGAGCAAATTAACATCCTCTATCCTTCCCAGTTCATCCAATTTTACTGTTTATTCTAATTGTTTATGATATTCTTCTCTGTTAAACATACTTTAGTTGGGGATAAGTTTTCCACTGGATTTATTGATTTTTGATGGAGCACCGGGAAGCAAAAGTGTAACCAGTATAACTTGGTGATCACATTTAGGTAACTGCATATACTCTATTTCACTGAGTTAGCAAAACTCATGGGATAGCAAGCACATTGATTGATGGGCATGGCTCACGAATTCACAGGGGTAACGGATTCTGGGAATGGACCATTAGACGTTGTGGGAAGAACTTGGATAAGTGATTAATCAGAAATGGCACATCGTCGCGAGTTGACGTCTTTTGAATGGGCTATGATAGTAGGTGCCCGACGCATGAGATGTTCCATTTCGGCAGTGGTGCAGGAATTTGGCTTTCCCCACTCAACTGTTTACAGGGTGTATCGAGAATGGCTGGATGAAGGCATCACAGTCCACAACAGGCACCATACCGGGCGTCCAGCTGCCCTGAATGATCGTGACCGGCGACACTTGGGACGAATGATTCAGAGAGACAGGAGCGCAACAGTGCAGCAAATCACAGACCAGTTCAATACTGGCCGCACTAGAAAAGTCTCTCGCTGGACAATCCGTCGGAATCTGCATGCCCTCGGGTTTGGCAGCCGTCGCCCTACACGGGTTCCAATGCTTACCCAGCATCATCGGACACTCCGGCGTGCATTTGCCACCAACCATCTTGGCTGGACTCTGCAACAGTGGCGTAACGTCATATGGTCAGATGAGTCACGATATCAACTGTACCACGCTGATGGGAGGCACCGTGTGTGGCGCAGACCTCACGAAACGATGGATCCCACATGCCAACAGGTGATGGTGCAGGGTGGTGGGGCATCAGTGATGGTCTGGGGTGCATTTTCCTAGTTTGGAATGGGCCCTCTGGTTATCCTGGACCAAACGTTGAATGGTCCACGGTATCGTCAACTCATTGGAGACCATCTGCACCCGTTTTTGACATTTCAACACCCTGACGACGTAGCAGTCTTTCAAGATTGTAATGCTCCACCACATCACTCCAATGTCGTCCGCGAATGGTTCGAGGAGCATGCAGGAGAGGTCCAACGACTGAGCTGGCCAGCCCGGAGCCCTGACATGAATGCCATCAAGCATATCTGGGATGCTGTTGAAGTCAGGCTCCGGGCACTGGATCATCCGCCCACGAACGGGCAGCAACTATCTTCGGCTCTGCGAACTATCTGGTGTCAACTGCCTCCAGAAGTGTACCAAGGACTTGCAGACTCACTACCACGCCGTATTGCTGCACTCCACAGGGACAGAGGTGGCCCGACCAGATATTAAGTAACTATCCCATGAGTTTTGCTAACTCAGTGTATATATACAGGGTGAATACAAAAGTCTGAACCCCCCTTTTATTTTTTTGAACCGAAGCAGATATGTCAATTTTGATGAATCCAATGAATAAGTTGTGGGTGGCCTATCCCATGGTGCACTTTTCATCATCCCAAATATGCAAATTAGGACAAATTCAAAATTTATCTCAAAAACCGTAAGGGTTAGAGGAAAAAACCCAATTGCAAACTTGTTCAGCATAATAAAACAAACAAAACAAAACAAAAAAAAAAAAAATCATCCAAATCGGACCAACCAATCACCCACAATCACGTGGTGAACTGACGCCACAATCACCATAACACAATTGGGCATGGAAACTGACGCCAAAACATGCCTTTTATTTGCTTTTATTAATTTATGTTAATTTTTTGATTTGCATGCTATACATGGTGGTGTGACGACACGTGTGTAATATCTTAGTTGATATTCCACACATCCCGTCACTACAAACATGAACACTGTAGCTCACATGTTTGTGTTAGTTTAAAAACAGAGAATGGTGAACACATAGCAGATGAAAATAAATGTAATGTTAGTAAGGGTAACGATAAAAAGGGAATAATAAGGTTAGTAGGAAAGAAAACCATTCCTGGCCGAGGGAAGAAAGATAAGTGATGGAAAAATAAAAACAGATATTATGATAGAATAAGAATGATCTAATTAATAGGGGATCGAACAGAAAGAAAGCAAAAAGACACACTCAGAAGAAGAGTAAATTGTGTTATAAGTATAATGGAATAGTGTGATACAAATATAGGAGTAAGACACAATATAAAGCAATTTTATAGTTTGGTAATTCAGTCATAATCGTAATTTTATTAAGTAGAGAAATAAGGAATTTTATATATAAGAAACCAATCATAGCAGGTTAGGCCTAACGAAAGAATTAAATCAGGGATTAAGTGTGAACTTGTGGAGACAAGGAAGAGAAGGGTGTGAAAGACGTTGCCAGGGCAACCGACAACGCCGGAACGCAATTCTTGGAACGAACAGAGAGGAACAATAGAAATCAAGGTTAAGGGATTAACGGTAGCGGAGAGAGAAGAAAATGTAAAGAGAGAATCGCAAGGAACTTCGCAGTGATCAGACGTTAAAATTCTAACGGTAAAAATGGTGTTACAGTTGGCTAACATGAAGCTAAGCTACGACCAGCCCGAAAATTTTATGACGAGCTTCGACGCAGCGGGAGGAGAGCCACGATCCTAGGGTACGACTCCAGAGGAGCGCCCCGCTGAGCGGAAGTGCACGCAGCACGGCATGAGAGCGGAGGAGTGCGATAACCTCAGCGGAGCGGAGCCAATCAGACGTTGGGCGGAAGCACGTGGAGCCAAGTAGAGCGATATAGATCATCGATGGAGCCAGCGAGCGGAGAGCACACCAAAAGAAAGTAGTGAAGTGTCAGATAAGTGAAAGTTTTAATTATCATGTATGGGCCCACGCGGAAAAATTTGAGTTGCAATATGTCTCCGAAGGTTAAATAAAGGTGTAATAGATCTAGATAGTAATATGACATTGAGAGGATTAAGCTTTGTAGTAAAGTGTGTTGGAAGTGAAAGAACTGAAAAGCAACCTGGTTAAAGTGATAATTAGACAGTTTAATGTGATTGATTTGTAAGTGAAGTACAGTTAAATTGTTACCATTTTATATTATAAGTTATGTTCTTTAGATATTGAAATTAAGTTAAGTAGAATTTAGAACAAATGAGTTAAGTCCTAGGCATAAATTTGTTTTCTGATTAATGTATTTTAGTTATAAAGTTTGTTTCAATAAATATCCTATCGCATTCATAAATATACACGTATCTGAGTACGTCATTTTGCTAGTAAAATTCAGAAGCAGGAAGGTATTAAGAGGGGGAACTCCTTATATGTTTCTTGACTGGGCTATTAATGGTTAATTTAGATTACAGCATCTATTTTGAATAACTGGGGCGGTATAAGGAAGTCCATTACTGGTTATACTGTGTGTTCGTTATAATGGTATGTTCTAGTTCAAATTAAGAACCTAAGGTCATTTATTTTGCTTATTTTATGCCCTGTATCACCGACTATTGCTATTAGATAATGAAGGTAGGACTGAGTTCATTTCTTTCTCTGTGTTTGATACATGAGGGATAGTTGCTTAACTTACGATTTAATGTAAGGTGAAACGGTGCTGTTAAGAACCCTCACTTGTAAGAAATAGGTACATAGATATCCACTCAAGGTTAATAAGCATATATAGTCTGTGATACTACAACCCCCTTTTGTTTGTTACCTTAGTGATAAAAGTTAATGTTAGAGGTCAGTATATTATACAGAATGAGAAAGAGCCACCATGGGTAGTAATTAAGTAAATGAGTTATAGTAGATTAATTAAGAAGAGCTGAGTATTCTAGAAAGGATAGAGTAAGCAGCAGCGATGTAGAGTGTAAAAACATAGTCCACTATACGATCTAAATAAAAAAAAAATATATTGCGGCACAGGTAAGTGATCATTAGAAGGTAATTAGAATTTTAAGAGTAAGGTAGAGATATAAGTCTAATTAGGAGACAGTTTAAGTAATATCAAGGAGGTAAATGCTAGGATTTAAAGTGCGTGGTGGGTGGTCTTTAGATAACTAAGGGTCACTAGCGTAAGGAAGTCATCGAAAAGGAAAATAAGAACAATGCCACATCACAGTTTTCCTTGTGAGCTACTGTGATTGTGGGTGATTGGTTGGTCCGATTTGGATGATTTCTTTTTATTTTGTTTGTTTTTTTATGCTGAACAAGTTTGCACTTGGGTTTTTTCTCTATCCCTTATGGTTTTTGAGATAAATTTTGAATGTGTCCTAATTTGCATATTTGGGATGATGAAAAGTGCACCATGGGATAGGCCACCCACAACTTCTTATTCATTGGATTCATCAAAATTGACATATCTGCTTCAGTTCAAAAAATAAAAGGGGGTTCAGACTTTTGTATTCACCCAGTATATATGATCAATTATAGACTCAGTATAATTGGTAATTCTTGTGGGACTCTTTATAATTTGTTTGAGGCCCAAGGCCGAAGTACTAGCTGCCATTGATCCAGTTTCTAGGGAAGCAAACATCCAGTTACAGTTGAAGTCTCCCAGTATTATATTTGTATTCATTACGTCAAGGTCGCCAATAAGGTTAACACATTCTTCAATTTGAATATACTAGGGGCAATAAATAAGTGTAAAAAACGTCCATCTACTTTCTATAAGACGTTTTATTAATAGAGCTTCTAATCCATTTTGGATAACGGACTCAATTAAAGAAGATATCTCTTCACTGACTAATATTAAGACACCGCCGCCTCTTCTTTGGTGGTCAGCTCTATACACCTTGTAACCAGGAATTGCAGCTATTGGGTCATCACAATCAGAGGACAACCATGTTTCTGTTACAAAATATATATCAGTCAAATGAGTTATTAGTAAGGCTTGTAGGCCATCTAGTTTTGGTAGCAATGACCGGGCATTAAGGTATATAATTTTTAATTCAACTTGCTCCTCTTTCTTACTTTTCCTGGGGCGTACCAGGCCTCCCTCCAGGCTTTGACTCACCAATAATCCTCATTAATTTGGGGGTTTGGGCCATAGAATGGTCGTATTGATACGCCTTTCGGCCACATTGATTCTCTCAAACAGTCCTCCATTTTTCGATCTAAAACCCGGACAAATACATACGGGGATATCTTGCCCATGCAGTTTTCCATCTGCCACACTCCGTAATATTCAGTTTGTGGTCTCGCACCCCGTAGATCTAAAACACGAACATGTGCAAACTTATTCGGTATTTCAATTCTCTTTGTGGATTAAAGGTTCTCCCCTTTTTAGTTGTTCCATTCCACAGTTTTTGCCTAATTCATTTAAGGCAGAGACATTATAAATCTTAGGAAGCTTTCTTGAAGGACCAAACTTCTGAGGACAACAAAGAGCTTTCTAACGATAAGTTCACAATAGGGTCAGAAAGATATCTCGTTTTCCATTAATTAATAAAATAAAATAATGTGAAATAATAAAAAAAAATAATATTGTATGAAAGAAATTGAATATTTGAAGGTGTGTATTGTGATGTCACACTTATGTAAAGTCCCCCTTACCCCCATGTCACGTTGTGTCACACTTTTCATACCCCCCCTCCCTCCCCTAAGAGTGTGATGTATTTCTTGAACGTCCCCTAACATACAAATGGAATGACAACCAGCCGGAGCGATTCATTTCGTACTTGTAGCAAGATGTTTTACACCAAAGTTGTTTACAATAAAGGTGATGAAGAATGTCAAGAATTGGTGAGTGACTTTACTATTTATTACTGACGCTGAGAGTGGCATATTTTCGAGGAGTCAGCGAACTCTGTAGACACCGGGTCTTCGAGCCTCCCGTCGAAGATTCCGGAAGGAGCCGCAACGCCCTCACGCTGTACTTTCGCGTGTTAAATAGCTCCCACTTGATAAAAACTTTCCACTGTCGGACTTATGTAAAAAAACTAATGAATGCTGTACTTACTGGTTATAAGCTTAAGAGTAAAATTAACATTAAGATATTTTTCTTAAAAGCACCCTTAGCACCAGTCAGTGAATAATGAGATGTGCAAATGTCATGGCTAATGCATGGGAAGCGGGAAATCGTTCTGGCCACTCTGCACTGTGCTGTCGAACGCAGGCATAAGCATCCTGTACAGTAGTTGTGCGGCCTCAGAACCTCGCCAGTGGCGGTTGGGTCTAGTGTCGGCATCCACCAAGAGAGGTTTCTGTACTTCCACCCTGCTATGTTTGATTAAAGGAAGTGCATTGCGCCAGAGAGCGTGTATACGATAAGGAATATTTATTCGGGGGGTACGACGCTATGACAAGGGCTCTACAGCTCTGGGAGTAATTTCCTGATCTGGCCGCAATATAAAGCACGATATGGAGCATTGCACCCACTGATGTAGTGCATGGGAGTGCTAGCATGTTGTTAGATAAAGCATCGCTCAGTGTATGTTAAGTGCGAAAGTTGGTTTTAATTTAATAGTTCATGGGGCCCCATCGTGTTTAAATGTTTTATGCTAATTAGGGATTCACAGTGTTTATTATTGTATCTAGATCAGTAGAAAGCAGTTGAATTAATTTGTTTTGTGAGTCATCGAATCTAGTGTTGATTCAATGTTTACCCATCCTTCTGGTTCCGAACCTTTAGCAACCCTACTTCCCAGCACTGTTTATAGTCGGTGTGTTTATTCTTGCTAATTGAAGGGGTGGGGGAACGCTACATAACAAAAACAAGTTAGAAGCAGAGAAATTTATAAAATCAGAGCATTTCTTCAATGTGCATTCCATTTGTGTCAATGACATGTTCAAAGCGCATTATTGCATGTTCCACAGTAGAGCGAATGCTTTCCTGAGGAATCGCAGTGATATGGCGTGTTATGCTTGCTTTCAATTCAGGGACATTCCGTATTCTTCCTCCATAGACATTATCTTTCAAACATCCCCACAACCAGAAGTCACAAGGGTTTAAGTCTGATGAACGAGGAGGCCATCCAGTTGGAGAAGTTCTCGAAATCACCTGATCATCTCCAAAATGAGCATAAAGCAGTTCCTTCACTTGTCGTGCAATGTGGGGTGTTGCACCATCTTGCATAAAGACAGTAGTGTCTAAAGCAGGAATGACTTTCTGCTGCAGAAGTTTGCAGTAACGAGCACCAGTGATTGAACATCTTTTAGTGCCTTGAGGAGTGTTCTCTTCAAATAAAAAGGGGCCAAGAATGAAATGTGAAGTGAATCCGCACCATACAGTCATGCGATCAGAGTGCAAAAGCTTTCCATGCACAACCATCGGCTTTTCAGTACCCCAGTTTTGAGCATCCACTGCTCTGTCTAGTGTGAAATGCGCTTCATCTGACCACAAAATGTTCCATGGCCATGCATTATCGACGGTTATTCTAGCCAGAAACTGGCAAGCAAAATCAGTGCGTTATTCCGGATCTTCATGAAGCAACTTTTGAACCACCAGGGTCTTGTATGGATACGTACCACTTTAAAATGGAACGCAAAACTTTTTGTACTATAGACCACGGAATAGACAAATCACGTGATATGGCTCGAGCACTTGCTGAAGAATATTGGGAACTTGAAGCACTCTCCACTACAGCAGCAGCAACCTCTTCCACAGTCTCATTTGCAATTTGTTTCCGTCCTCTCCCTGGCAGCATACCCAACTCACCTTTCGACATAGTCCCCATCCCTTTCCACGCATTGTACCAACGCGTGACTAGTCAGGTGAACCCATCGGAGAGGAATTCCGGGGTTGTTGTCGACACCAAGACCGAACGGCAGGTTTCACCTCGTCATCAGAACGCAACTCATGCCCCTTAACGTGCTCTTTCCTCTTTGAGAAGTGGTGAAAGTCGCAAGGTGCAAAGTCTTTCATTTTTGAACTGCAGTGTTTCATCTTTGAACTGTAGGCGCTGCAACCCCCTCTGATGTGTGGCAATTGTGTGCGGACGGGCGTTATCGTGCTGCAGAAGAGGATCCAAAGCTGCCATTCAATCCTCGTGTCGACGACAACCCCGGAATTCCTCTCCGACGGGTTCACCCGACTAGTCGCGCGTTGGTACAATGCGTGGAAAGGGATAGGGACTATGTCGAAAAGTGAATAGTGTATTACATAGAGGAGAAATGTGAGTATCAGACACAAAAAGAATTTTTAAAATCGGTTAAAAAATAAAAAAGTTACAGCCATGGAGGCATTACTTTTCAGCCTACCCTCGTATATCTCAAGTTTCATCAAAATCTGATTACCAGAATGGTCTAAATGGTGTCACTTTAATTATAACCACTCATCCAGCGGCGTTAGTCAAGGAGTGGTTCACTTATTGTCCTAATACCCGTAAAACTCGTCGTTACCTTTAAGTTGATCCTAATAGGACGTCCGCCTTTAAGTCGAGGCGTTTCCCGTATAGTGCAGTAGCTCTTTGGAACGATCTTCCGTACGAACTTAGGTCTTCAGTGTTCCAATGCGTTTCCTCCGTTTGTGTTTCTTCCTGTAAACATTTCAAGAGATCCCTGTGGAAACATTACATAGCTTTACAATGATCATGTTTTAGTGTATTCTTAGTTTGACGATGTTGTCTTTTCACACTATTTTCTTTTACTACTAGAGAGTACTCTTATAATAATAATCAGTCAATAACTTTATTCCAAAAAGGAAAAGGAATCCCATAAACCAGCTGTAAAAGCCAAAACAAGGGTTTCCTAAAATACATGAAAAGCCAAAAGGCTTAACACTGAATAGAACATCAAAATCAAGAATCAAAGTTTATAGAAAACAAATTTATACAATACATTCAGAAAGAGAGAAAAAATCACTATCAAGACATCAAAATTCATTATACTGAGTAATCATACTATTAATAAAGCCTAATTTAGACTTGACATAAAATGATTTCTTTTTTTCTAGAGCGTCTAGAACAATCCAAATTCAAACATTCAAGTACTTCAGGAGCACAAATTTTACCATTTAAAAGATTGTTAATAAAATTAAAACATTCAATTTTATAAATTAGCATGGGGGTCAGGGATTCCAGTTCGTTCAGACATGATTGTAAAAGAATAATTTTCCGTAATACTACCAAATCTTTGAAAAAGCATAAGATAAAATCTACTATAAATAGTTTTTAGTCTTTGCATGGAGGAAAAAGCACAATTCCCCCATACAATAATCAAGTATCTAATAATTGGTATAACATAGATTTTGGACAAGATCCCAGCTCACTTCAGACAGCTACCGATAACATAATCAATGTGCTTATGAAATCTGCACAGAGAATCCAAAAACATACCAAGATCCTTCACACATTTAACTTTTTCGATTTCAGAGTCACACAATTTATAAGAAAATTCAATTGGATTGGCTTTTCTGGTAATAGTCAATACTTTCGTTTTATCAACATTAAACTGAAGTTTATTATTGGTGCACCATCGTGCAAAAGAATCAATGAGATTCTGGAGAACCCTACAGTCACTCCTTTGCTTGATGATATTAAAAATATTCGTATCATCGGCAAACATTAATCCTTTAATCTTCAAGAATATCAAAAGCATCATTCACAAATAAAATAAAAAGTAGAGGTCTCAGGGGATAATAATAATAATAATAATAATAATAATAATAATAATAGTAATAATAATGTGTGGCTCTGAGTGTACAGAGGGTCTGGAGCTGGAGCGGGAACGTGAAGGGGAGAGTCCCATGGTGGGTGATGGGTAGACTAGTGGACTACTAGAGGCCTGTGAGGGAGGACCTAAACTAGATGATCAGTGGTATGCAGATGGTGTTATGGTCTGCGTCCGCAGTGGCTTGAGGAAATCCCTGATCGTCCGTCAAGAGGTAGTGCCGGTAAAAGGAGTGAGGGTAGACATATGGGTAAGCCGATAGATGAGGTGATTAGGGGGCAGTGAGGCAGCTGTCAGTGCTTCTGACAAGAGTGGCAATACCCGTGGTAGATACTCAACTGGACTAAACAGACACTAAAATGTTTAATAAGCACTTATAATATTTTTCATAAAAGAAGACCAACGAAACGAACCAAACAGAATTGGCTGCTTATTGGTTACTTATTCCGTTCATTGCTCCGCACTCTCGCGAGCTACACACATTTGCAGTCCCGAACTCTTGACGAGCACCCCCTTTGCATTTCTGACTATTGTTTTGCATAAGCGTGAAGGGGGGGGGGGTCGTCACAAAAGGAAGAAATTCCCTAGAATTTAGAGCAGTGAAGTTGGACTGGACTAGTAGAATGTGACCAATTTGTGCATGCAAAATGGCATCTCTGAATAATTAGGAATGAAATCCTCATTTGATGATAGCTCAAGGACGATATATGTATCTAATAGTCATAATTTTACCTTTTAGATCATTAATAGGTGAAGCAGCAGTGAGGAAGAGTTTCAGCTGTTGAGCTTCTATTTGTGTATTGGAGTCCTTGATATCACATGCTCCAATCATAAATTTCTTGCATTTCATGCATGAGCAAAGCAATATTTTCCTTTATTACAGTAACAGTCATTTCTGTGTTGACTGCAGGATCATTCAAATATATAGAAAAGAGAATACTTTGTTTAGTGTCCAAACATTTGAAGTAGGTGCATCGTCTTCATCTTCATGAGCAAAGCTAAGCAAAGCAGAGTAAGCGAAAGCAATAGAGATGTCAACCTGAGGACCACTGCTGAGTGGGACGGCTGTTTGGGGCACAGCTGTTGGGGGACTTTAGTCTGACCCGTTTGCTGATGTCCAGCTTCTGGTGATAGCCACTGGACTGTTCGTCTGCCAGTCTGAAATAAATAGTTTCAATATTTTAGCTAGCAATTCTTAAGTTGTAATTCTGTTATTTAATTGCCAGCCTAATATAATTCTTTCTTATAACTTTACAATTACCATTTAGTATTCGGTTTTTAGTAATAAAAAGGTATTTTTTTTATAAATATTCATTTTTCGTTGCGTCGATCTCAACCCTGTTGCGTCAACAGAGCAAAGTAACAGTGAGATTATCGCTGTTTAATGTTATTGTTGGGGAGAAATTCTTGGAAGATGAGGTTCTCATCATCTTTAATTGTTGTGATAACGTGTTGTTTTGTTATTGTAAAGAATAAAAGTTTTTTGGTTTTTTTTTTGGACCAAAAAGTTAGTAACGGAAGGACGTTTTTTCCGTTGTTTGGGAGATATAGCGATAATGGCATCAGACTGTAACGCTGCCGTTCTAAGTCGATATTTTTTTTTTTTCTTTGATGTCTGCAAGTATAACTTACATGACTAATATTAAGCTAATGCATATGCTATAAAAGATAGATTATTTTGTTTCTTTTCGGCAAAAGGAGAGTGTGTGTGAACGAGCGTTTTCAAATGCGGTGTTGCTAACCTTGAGCGGAGCGTTCGACAGGAGTTATCGTTTGGCCGTCCCGATGGGAAAGTTTTATCAATGCACAGGTATCGCTGCTGGAGCAGTATTCAAATTTCTCTGCTTGCCATAATTGATGACGTCAATTGGTGAGTGAATTTAATTTGTTGTCTTTCTTTTGTCCGTGGAACAACGCGAGGGTCTACTAGTACAATTGATGTGATATATGACGGTTATGTCAAACCTGGCATGTCGCTTGTCATTGATAGACAGATCGTCGCAGAATATATATGAAGAACTATTTGTTCTCGTTGAATTCGCACAGTTTGTGTGATACAGTTAATGAACATTGAGTTTAGTGTGAGTGTTGTAATATGTATAGCATAATGATCTGCCTGTTATCTTTAACGATATGGAATATGTTTAAGGAGCGCTTTCAAGCAGTGAGTTATCAATTTCAAGGATCAATAATCGTGAGGCAGTTAAAGTTTTGCCATGGATCCCTTGATTCTAAAGGGGAGGTGGATGACTGCGTGTAGTAGCGTGTATACTTGCCAGTTGGTAGCGAACTGCACAGGAATCACCGGCGGGATTTCTGTGATTCTCCTCGTGCCTCTCATTGAGTGTAAAATTTAAAAGAATCATGTGATGCTCTCCGGTGTCATGCCTTTGCAGTTAAAGGGTGGTGATTGCCTGTGGCAGACCCAACTTAGCAATACTCACACTGCGTCTTCATGCTAAGGATTATTGTAATAAATCTGTTGCTCCTGCTAAAAGTCATTAGTTAAATATATTGAAGAAGAGTATTTAAGTTATGCGTCTTTTTGTAAGGAACTGCATGTGTTCCGCGGGCCTGGCGGCGATTTGCAGAGCGGTAGCGTGTTAGACTAAGGGGCCCCTTTAGGCTAGCGTTACTGGCTTGATTTGTAACACGATTGGTCAAGAATATTTTAATTCACCTTAAATACAATTATGATTAATACTTTAAATGTTGTATTGGGCTGGTAATGGTAATAAAATTGACGTTCTGTTTTTAATATTGCTTGATTAATTGTGTAATTAGACTCACAACCTCTCACTCTTCACATATCAGTTCCGAACCCATTGACGATCGCCTTCCGACACATTGGCTATGGTCATGTGTGTTCACGCATATATAATTAAGGGGGGGCTCGTCACAACAATGCATTAAAGGCTTCGTTTTTAGAATTTTCCGAGGTTCAGCTTCTTATTTAAAGGATATATCTTTTCGCCAAACGTTTTGAAATAACTAACAGTAGGATGCTTTCCAAGCATCATTTCGTATGGCGTCGGATTGTCAAATTTTAGAAAATGCAACCAAATACCGTATGTTCCCGAATACACGCTGAGGTTTGTTTTTTTCAGAAATGTGATAGGAAAAAGTGATCAAATTCAGTTTAAATTTGCATGCTATGTAAAAAAAAAAAAAAATTCTTTTTTTGATTGGTGCTATTTTGTTTTCTTGGCATACATGCTTGCTTTCGTTCTCAGTCACTTTCATATTGCGGAAATTATTATTTTTGGCAGTTTCGTGTGAAATGCTATAAAAAAAACATTTTAGGATAGTTTAGTGGGTGAAACTATAGATGTGGATGCAAAATGTTTACTTTTTTATTGTCATCTCGATTCCTGTATTGAAATATTTTTAATTTATGGCATTTAGATTTGTAAATAAATTCTGTTTTGAAATGTATATCGTATGGATCACTTGATTACATTTACTCTATATATGGTGGCGTAGCCATGTCTAAAGTCTGTAACACTTCTATGGAATCAGAATTTTTTCACAAGTTTTGTTTAATATTTCATGCTTTTTTATGAAACATTATTTACAACAATGCTTAAAACAACATAACTTAAATTTTAAGTTTCACACCAATATACTTTTGTTGTTTTTAGAAAAAAATAATTTCACTTTCAGCATTGTTCCAATTCCATGGAATCACTCTTAAATTTCATCAACAATAGCAAAATAAAAATGATTGTTACTTTATGTAACCTCCTTGTTTTTAAACTAAGTCAAACAAACACTGTGGCATTGATTTTATTAAAGATTCTATTTCTGGAATTGTAATTTAATCCCACGCATCCAGATAGCCAGTTTGAATTCTCCAACAGAGTTAAATTGACGATTTTGTTTGTACACCTGACATGCTAGTTGAGCACAGATTCTCTATTAGATTCATATCAGGACTCATCGCTGGCCAATCCATGCCATGAATTTTCTGATCTTCAAACCACTTCTTAGTGCTTTAGAAACGTGACACGACACATTGTCTTGCTGAAATATCCATGAGCTGCCACATAGTAACGGACCAGATGGGATCATGTTGCTGTACAGCAGTTCCTGATACTTCTGCGAGTTGAGCCATCCATTGATGAATGCAATATCCGTCTTTCCTTTGGCCCCAAATGCATGCTAGATCATAACAGATCCACCGCCAAAGTTTCTACTGAATTTCACCTTCTTTTCATTGCGTAGATCATGCCAATAAATGGCATTTCCATCGGGGCCATCAAGGTTAAACTTTTTTCCATCTGAAAACCAGATATGGTTCCACTGACTGTCCCAAGTCGTCACATTTTGAGCCCACTGTAATCTTGTTGTTTTGTGAGCTTCAGTAAGTTTCGGTCGTTTGGCTAGTTTCATAGCCCATGCATTAGGATGGTTCTTCAAACTTCTCCACACTGTTTGATGAAGACACCTTCTTTCCTAAGCTTGCTTGAATCCGTCTTAGTGATAGTTCTTCATTGGTGGCAAGATGAAAGATGCACCGAGAATCACGTTCGCTCAACACTGGTTTTCAAGATTTTCTTTTACTTTTGTTATAATCATTTCCTTTTTTTTTTTTTAGCATATTATATATGTCTTTTTGTGAACATCCAATTAACTAAGCAATGACCCTCTGAGACTTTCTTTGCCCGTGATAAAAATTTTTTTTCCATATTTCTTCTTCTGACAATACCATCTGGCATTTTAAAACGCGTAAAATACAGAACACATATACTTCTGACACATTCAAGTGAGCATCAAATTCGAAAGTTTTCATTTCATTGGTTAATTCAATTTATCCAAATTTTGGGTGAGTCAATAGAAATGGAACAGTACTAAAAATGAAAATATTTTTTTTCTGGAAAACAATTACGCGAATTGCCGCAAAAATTTATATGGATTTTACACTGTTTTATCTTTTATCGTACAAAATATTTCCTACAAGTTTGTAAAAAGTAAAATGAAATATTTTTAAAAAATTGTGTGATTTCATAGGAGTGTTACAGACATTCTTTATTGCAAAAGAAAAAATCATGTGAATTTAAATAAACTTGAGGAATTTACTTCAGGACATTGAAAAAATAAGGTCAGTTTAAATTTGTGAATTTTTTTCCCCCAATGAAAATGACCAGCTGACAACAACCTCTTGTCCACAAAAGAATTTTATTAAGCATATACGTATTTCGAACTCATTGAGTTCATTATTCAATGCCGAAGAGTTCGAAATACGTATATGCTTAATAAAATTCTTTTCTGGACAAGAGGTTGTCAGTTGGTCATGTCGTTATCCACAGTCCTTTCCAGTTTCTCAACCCAATGAAAATGACCAAAAGAAGAGGGGGAGGGGGTTGGCTTAAATTCCACACTGGCATCTGTTTGGGTAAATATGGTATTTAGGGTCACCGGTATGTAGATATACAGGGTGACGAAAAACAAATGGTAGATAATGATGCACATAATAGATCATAGTATAGTGATGCATTTTGTCCCTATGAACATGGGTCTGAATTTGAACGCTAACTGAGATATGAACAGAAATAAAAATGCCGCCACCAAGATCAACATGTTAATAACTCAGATTCAATAATATCTAGGATGATGAAAATTGGGGGAATAATAGGATATTTGATTGAATTCCAACGAGTTTTTTCCGAGTAACACACTCAACATCTTAACATGTGCTGGTTAGTACTCGCATGTGAATACTGTTATGATTTTGAATGCGTAACTCGGAAACTACCTCCTGGAATATGATCAAATTTTAATGGTATAACAGTTTTATGTACCTATTATTCCTCCAAAATTCATTATCCTAGGCATTGCAGAACCTGAGTTATTAACTTGTTGATCTTTGTGGCGGTATTTTTATTTCTGTTCATATCTCAGTTAGCGTTCAAATTTGGACCCATGTTCATAGGGACAAAATGCATCACTGGAACCTTATATCACATCCTGATCTCTTACGTGTATCATTATCTACCATTTGTTTTTCGTCACTCTGTATATATTAAAGTGCTGTATTTGAAAATCATTAACCACAAGCAATTTCAACTTTATTGGTGTATTTAATTAAGTACTGATTATTTTGAAACTTTCTTAAGTGATATTGATTTAATTGAATGTTTGTTTTCATTTCGTTAATGCAGCATTCAATAAGACTGTTGAATTTCCATCTTCTGTTAACATAAAACATTTGACAAAATCAGATCGACCCCTGGCACAACACATTTTGTCAGATACTTCATTTGGCCCCTTAAAGAAAGATGACCATACATTGTATGCTCATAGAAGACAAGGTAATTCTTTTTTTTTTTTTTTTTTTTTTTACTTGCATATGAGTGTGTGCACTTGCTTAATTCTGTATGGAAGGTTTTTTATCATATCAATTATGCAATGTTATACGAGGTCTTGTGTAAAATGCAGGGCGTTATTTTGCGTAATGAGCAGACTGTTTGGAAATATAAAAGCAGGAAAAGAAAGTGCGATTGCTAGTTGTTCATCTGCAACTAGGTTTGCATGTTTTTGCTTTGATGGCAGTTGGCATGTATGAAATAGACATTACGTTTGTAGTAGTGGAACAAGGTGCGAACATTAAATTCTGTTTCAAGCTGGGAACTGCAACAAAGAAGGTGTTATACAGTGATATGATGGGATGCTTACTGCACAAAATTCGCAGAGTACAGCCCCAAAAGTGAAACAAGTAATGAAGGGGACATGGATAATATCCAGACAAATGTTACCACTGAATTGAACAAGGTTAATTTCAGTGGTAAAGCAGAAATGTTTTCAACACTTGTATGACCGGTGTCTCAAATGTATAGCAGCCACAGGCAACTATTTTGAACTGTATTAAACAAAATATCTGAATACTTATTGCTATTTCCTTTCTATTCGCACAGTTTCCTTACTTTTTACACAGACCTTGTATAAGCTATTAGGAATTTAGGAGGAGGATTACGGATATTTTCTTCTGAATAGGGAAGAATCTTTTTGAAATATTGAGTTCAAAAATCAGATCTTATTTCTATTTATACAGGATAGCCAACATTACAAAATTTTATTACAAAGAAATTATTAAAAGTTACAGCTATATGTTTGGTCACAAGAGAAAGACTAACTCGTGAAGATTTTTTAAAATGTCAATACATTTTTACATGTATCCAAGATGGAGACAATGAAAGTTGGAATGTTGCTCACATTACTATGGTCAGGTGACTTTTGAGTGCCCAGGCCAGTCTTTCTCGTTGGCTATGTGGCTAACGCTGTGAGTTGTTAGCTTATAATGTATGTCATTGGAGACCATACAATAACAGGGTATATCTCTATGATGATTAAGTGAAATGATTTAAGAAAAAAAACAAAAAAAAAACTCTGATCTTGCAGTAATTTGTGACGTTTCTTAGTCTCTTAGTGGCTACTCACAGATGGGAATCCTCCCCTTTCTTTTCTTTGTTTTTAAAAAAATGGGGAAATCCTTCTTAGCTAACCTACCTCTGTAACTGAGTACGCACATTAAGTTATGTAAAACCGATCAACTGTTTCTCCCTGTTTTGCTCTTGCAAATTGATCTCATCTTAGAAATATCACCAGGCTCCAACTTGGTCAAAACTCCTTCTTAAATAACAGAAGACAGGGAAACCACTAATCCACATAACGAATTTATTCTGATGAATACGTATTTCGGCAGCCAAGCTGCCTTCTTCAGCATCCAAGGGAAGCTATGATCATCAGAACAACTTGTCTCTCTGATCATAGCTTCCCTTGGATGCTGAAGAAGGCAGCTTGGCTGCCGA
>JAHWFO010092366.1:360313-384170 GCA_023313115.1 Rhysida immarginata
CTCGTAGTATGGCCTCTAATGTGATTGTATACTTACTTATCAATTCAAAAGAAATCTTTTCTAAACAGCTTCTCCCTATTTATATTAATATAACTTAATGCAACTAATAGTTCATAAAATTAAAGTTTCCCAGGAACCCTTCCCGTCATATTTTATTTCCAGCAGCTCAACAACAGACAAATAGCCAAGTAGTACGCTTAAAATCTTAAATTTTATTAAAAGTAAAATTAAGTTCCAATATAAAACAAAGATAGAATTTCAATGGTTAATCATAATATTTGGATAAGTGAATTGCAGAGCAAAAAAAAAAAAAATAAAGATTTAAATATTAGTAATACACAATGGCCACAGTTGCACTTGATCTAAACAAACTAATGGGGTAAGATATTAAACACAATCTGGTGATACCAGCTCTTATTTTTTGCTTTAACAACATGTACCAAAAGAATTACTAATGGTTCCTTCAAAACAATGCCCATTCATGAAAACTGAAGACGTTGTGCTCAGAGTAGCACGACAGAAAAACCATGTTGAACAAGATGGTATTTGTGTATTTGCCATGTAGGATGTGTCTAATGCCTTCAATAAATTGTTTCATGCCCTACAACTCATGCATAGTGGTTTCACTGTTTAAAAAATACATTGTTTCATTGTTTAAAAAGTACATTGTTTCATTATTTTTACTTTTTTCCATGTATTCAGCTATTAAATAGGTATAGTAATAAAGAACATTTACCATATTATTTATATTTTTTCTTGTTTTAATTCCTGCATGAAAGGGTTAAATAAAAGTCACTGTACTTATCTTTACTGCACACAGTTCCTACTCGGAAAAACATCTAGATGCACGTTCGATTATGGAGGTTCTTTCTAGTTCATCTGGTCGATCTCACTTCTGCTATTGTACCGCTGATCGTTTACCAGTCTCGTCGTATTCAGTTCTATGCGAAGCTGGCACTCCTTACCTCTTTTCTGCCATTGGATGTATGCCCTACATACAGCAGATGATCGGCAGGGCTATGCTGACTCTCTCTTACTAGCCACATGCCTCGCTCCCAACACAGCCCAGTTGTTGGGGTTTACATCGTGGATCACTAGACTAGGTATGCCGTCACGCTGCCTGAAGCCCCAGTGCCCAAAGGACCCCAGAGCGAGATCTAGCTAACAAACAATACTTTATCGGGCTAACTGTCCACGTCCGGCGGTATTAGCCGCTCACTCTTCCACTTGGATACCGTGCTCCACGCTAGGCCGTAAGACCCATTGCTCGAGTCAACTCTCCCACCTCTCGCCGCAGTATATCTGCGATGATCTCGGCGTTCATGCTTCTTGCATCATGCTTTGCTGTGTTCGATCAGCTCAGCTTTCTTAGACGCCAGTAGTTCTGCCTTAGTTCTGCCTCTAAATCTTTAGTCCTTTTCTGCACAAAGACTTCTCCGGTGATCGCTAAATCTTCTTCTCGATAGACTCCTTTACTTCTTTTCTCATCGAGAGTCAGGATCATGTCCATTCTTTTTCTTCCTCCTTTCCTTATTTTTACTATTGTCCATTTTTGTTGTGACCTTTCATCTGATGGCTGCCCACGCCAATTCCACGAAACTTCACTTGGGAGAAGGCCGTTGTCATGGTGATTCGCACTTTTTTTTCACTAACTGTTCTTAGCCCCTTTCCCGCCAAAACTTAACACACAAAGAGTAATGGCAAGTTTCCTTATTCGCCCAGTATCGCCATATTAGAAATTAAAATGTTTTAATACTACCTAGCTATTTATCAAGCTACTGGTGGAATAAAATAATGAAAATAAAAGAAAAATAAAAGTCAAATGACTACCGGTATTTCCTGTTCATACGATAAAATTTCAATGAATGGTGGGGGGGGGGGTATATCTTTCCCAATGAAGTGGTTTTATTCTTGGCAATTTCATTTTATCTAGTGCTTCCTATTACACAGATTTGCTCTTTATATTAAGAGCACATCTGTAGTGGCGGGTTATATGTAATTTTACAAATATGGCCCATGTCCCGTCCACAAATTAATGCGAAAGTAGAAGAAAAACATATGAACTTAGAAATTAAATCAATGTTTCAGAAAGGAGATAAGCAGATAAGAACCATTTTCTGACCCAAAATTTTTTATCCTAAACTTTGTATCGCCATTCTCTGTAGTTGAATGAACTATACATTTTATGTATAACTTTTATTAACGTAAATCATATCAATGGCCTTTCAAAATTTGGTCATTTCCCATATATTTCAGTTTTCAGCATTGTTTTTAAACATTCATTGTTGTAAAACGGGTATAAAGATGCCTTATGAAGAGTTTCGAAATACAGTTTTTTAATGGGCCTCTTCTATTGAAAATAAACTTTGTATATAGAAAATGGCAGGTTATAGGCAATACTGAATATACAGGATGAACATTAATTTTTGGGTACTGCTACTTGGAGGATCGTTTCCTATGGACAAAATAAAACGAAAATTTTCATGGAAGTTTTTTAATAAACTGCATACGTTTCGAGAGAAATGTCAAGCTAGTTTAATACACATGGGCTAATATCTCTGCTTCTGTGCCAGCTATCTCCAAGAACATTGTACAGCTTATGCCTTGTACAATCTAGAGCAAAAAGGTTTAGACTTAAGTCATAGTTTAGCACGTGAATAGCACATCCCAAGAGTATACCCTTAGGGGTATACCCTGTTACCCTATTTTCATGCAGAAGGGACAGGCTCAGTCTAATCTAAGTAAAAAAAAACAAAAACCAAACAACAACAACTTAGCAACACAACAAAGGTGTATCATTTCATTATTGAACATGAGGAAGCAAATTTATTATTGAACATAAGTACGGAAATACATTATACGGTGTAGCCATTCTTTAAAGCGAGGGCGCGTATAGTTCGGAATTCGGTGGCACGGGAAGAAGGACTGAGGGATAACTTGAGGGTACGGTCGATGAAGAAACGGAGGGAGGCTTGTTTATGGATTGGAGGGTGTGAAGAGGAACAGTGGATTAAATTAGATGATGTAGTGGGTTTATGGTAGACAGAGAAGGAAAAGCCGTGGTTGGAGGGGTCATTAGTGATGAGGATATCAAGGTACGGAAGAGAGTGGTTAGATTTGGTTTCAACAGGTGAGGTAAAACAGGATTCAAAAATAATTAGGATATTATCAATGTATCGAAAGTATGAAATAATGGTTGAGTTAGAGAGGAGGGGAGAGACAAAGGCGAGTTCAAGGTTCTGGAGGAAGACTTCTGAAAGGAAGCTACTTAATGGGAACCCCATTCCTAAACTGGACGATTGGGAATAGAAGGTATTATTAAAAGAAAGGTAATTCTGGGTAGAAATGACAGTGAGGATAGAGTTTAGGTCGACGTAGTCATGAGCTGGAAAGGAGGATGAGAGCAGGAAGTTTCCAAGGATAGAGAGGGTTTCTGGGACAGGGATGTTAGTATAAAGGTTAGTAGTGTAAAGTTACAGGAGGGAAAGGTATTCGTTAGTGTGGAAGGAGGAGAGAGATTCAGTAAGGGTAATGGAATTCTGGGCATTATAGGTGTTCAGCAATAGTTTAAGGTTGAAAAGGAATGAGGAGATGGCCTTAGCAATACGACGGGCAGGGGCAGGGGTGTAATTAACAACTGGTCTTATAGGCATATTGGGCTCGTGAATTTTGACGAGGGCATTAAGGGTAGGAGGACGAGGGTTGGGTTGAATAAGGTGTCGGAGGTATTTAAATCGGGGGATTTGTTTACGGCAGAAATGATAGACGTATGAAACTTAAGGGTAGGATCGGAGGGTAAGATAATAAACTTATTGGATAAAAGGAAGTTACAGACATTGGATGTGTATATGGATCGGTAGAGGATAACGGAACCATTTCCTTTGTCGGCTTTGACGATAAGGGCATCGGCTTCAGCTAATTTCTTCTTTATGGTGGAGGCGGCGGCTGTATTGTTGCGCTGTTCGCAGGATATCTTGGTGAACGTCGCATCGTTGTATGCTTTGCGGATGAGGTGTCCCGCAATGGCACGAGCTGGAGAGCAATCTTGTTGGGGTAGGAAAGTTATGGCTCGTTCGGTGTCCGCAATGATAGGGAGGAGATCAGGTTGGGTAGGCCGTCTGTGGATGCCGTGCTTAAGGCCCTTGTTTAGAAGGGATAGTTCGTCGACTGACAAGGGGACATTACGACCTCGGAATTGTAGTTTAATACGAGACTTCGTGTAGCTGTAATGTACCTTTAGGATGTTAATATACTTAAATATTAAGGTGCACTATTCAACCAATTTTGAGAACAACGGTGTTTAAAGTTTCGAGCACCATACATAAGGGAAAGTTTTCCTCCTTGATTGTAAGTGATCCGATAGCTCAGACGGCAGCGTGGTTGGTACTCACAAGTCAAAGTGTGAGGTGGCAGGTTCGAATTCCAGTTGTAGCAATTTTTTTTTTTTTTTTTTTTTTAACCCAAATAATTATTTGATATATTTACAAATTTATTTGTGACAACCAACTTTTTCACAAAATTTTACTTTTCAAAAAATTATTATACTTATTTTTATTGTTACAAGTGTCTACGGAGTAATAAAGTATTTTCTACAAAATATTTTGTATAGAATCAACATTTTAAGAGCAATAACTTATTTTATTTTATTTTTCTAGGTGGCGGGTTCGAAAGGGAAATCTTTGTGAATGTAAATGAGGTGTGCTTTTCAATGGATTTTCTTAAACCCCTTGTTCTTGTAAAAAGTCCTCATTTATTTGTTGTGCGAATTGTCGTGGTATCTTTTGTTTTCCATGCTTCTACGACAATTATCATTCTGGTTCTTGTATATCATTTTAATTTAACTGATTAACATTATTACTTCTATGTTATATTGCTGATTGCATGAAATGATTTTTTTTTTTACCCTTTCCATACATAATAGGCTATTTTGCTGAAAATACTTGTGTTACTTATATTACCCTGAAGACACTTGTAACAATAAAAATAAGCTGAATGCTGACAATTACCATACATGGATCAATTATGTGAAAGTTATTCTCTATTCCTTTTTAATTATAGTAAAATAAAATCCAATAATATCATTTATTTATTTTTAAACTTCTTATACTTCAGATCTTCTCTGCAATAGACCCTCCTCTTTTAAGGGGAGTCACCGGTGAAAAAAACTTTTTCCATGTTTTTACTTAAATTTATATATATTTTTTTTAATTGAATAGAACATTACAAAAGAAAGAGTTTAACATATAATAGCTAAAATTCTGCCCATTAGTTTCCAAGAAAAAAAATATTAAGTCAAAAATAAGATAGTCTGCAAGAAAAAGCATTCTAGCTGAAGTAATCATCCTTTTGGAAATGTTTTTGTGTCAAATGAGACTTAAGAGTGTGTTCTTGGATAAGACAGAAAGCTTTTTTCAATAAGAACACTAGTTTTTAATGGCAATGTTCTGAAGTTGACACTAGCGTTAACAAAATATTCAGAAATATTAATGGGTTTTTTTCAAAAACATATTTATCTCTATTTGGAAAAAAGCTCTGTCATATCCAAGAATATTATGTAAAGGACACACACACACAAAAAAAAAATTTTCAATTCCATGCATAACTTTTCATGTAACGCAGTTTCTTGTGTGGATTGGCGAGGTAAAAAATGAAACTGAGAAAAACGAGTTTTAAGATTAAAGATCCTTTCTTTCGTAATGTAACGATTAAATCAAAAAATGAAATTTAACCATTAAAACCTTGAACAAAATCCTCCAAAAAGATTTTTTTCATGAAGTTCACATATAAAATGGTATGTGCCAACACACGCCATGAGGGGTTACTGTGCCTCCTCCCCGTTTGTCCCTGCACTAAAGGCGGCTCTGGGTGCGTGGTTTGCGCTGTGATTGTTGGAATATTTATTCGGGGGTGTTGGTCACCTGGGTGTAAGTGATGGCTCAGTGGATGCTCGCTGTGTCCCGCGTGCAACTTTTGTACTCAGCAGAATTTCCATGTGTGAGCGCAACAGGTGCAGCATTTACCTGCCGGATGTTAAAAATTAGAGAACTGCTCTGGTTTGTTTAGCAGACAGTTAATTTTACTTTGTTTTAAAGGGGCCCTGTAGTTTGTGTATAAGTAAATGAAATTTGTTTAGAGTAATTATCAGCACCACATCAACATCTTGCTCGAGTCACGTTCGTTTTGGGTCCCAAACCCTTGATGACCTCACACTCCACAAGGAAACGCATTGGGTTTAGTGTAATGTATGATTAAGGAGGGGTCAGGGAAAATCTCACTTAGTCTCTTGTTTGTAATGGTGGATTCCTGTTTCAGCAACGGTTATGTATCGATGCAGAAGCTCGTTAGGATTGTGATGGAAAAGTACAAACAATGCTGTTGAATCGACCACACGATCACATTTATTTTGTACTGTCAGCAAACCACGGCACCAGTCTTGTCGATATCATTTTTATATCCAAATTTTTGTGCAAAATTGAAACCTCTGAGCCATATGGTTTCACTGTTGCCTCAACAAGTTCGTGCACTGTGACTGGTCGATCACTCAAGATCATATCGTGGATTTTGTCGATCATCTCTAGTGGACGCCCCAGACGATTTCATCACTGGTTAATTTTGTCGAGCATCTCTAGTGCGCCTCCATTTAAACTCGTTTACCCAACTGTAAACAGTCTTAAACGCTGGTGCAGATGTGCCATAAACTGCATCCAACTGAGCTTGCGATTTCTTTCGTTGTTTTGCCTTCCAACTGCACGAAACTCTTGTTTATCCGTTATTTAAAAATAACACACGCCATCTGCTACAGTTGTCTGCAAAAATGAAAGAACGAGCTGAATATGGCTAAAGATTAGTCAGCAGTCTATTCACAGATGAGACTTTTCAGAGACCTGCTAGGTTCAATTCTAGTGGCACCATCTCTTATATTTTTTAAGGACTTATTGACTTAACCCTCGTAATAAGCTGCAAGAGCATCCAACTGCCATAGTGTGACGTTATCACGTGTTATGTAAGGAATTCATTCTATGGGAAACTTGGTTACTGGAATAATAGCGTGTATTATTCAGATTTATAGTGGGAGTGTGATTATATAAAAGTTTTGGTAATAAGTTTTTATTATATTGATAGAATCGATTATTCTACTATTTGATATAGATGATATCACTCGATTGTGAGAGTAAAGGAGGGGAGGTGTTGTGACAGGAAGAGACTATCTTTTTGGAATTTGATTTAAACAAAAATTGGTCTTTGGATTCATCGGTGGGATGAATTATTGGATTAATTTAGGGATAATTTGTATCATGGAGTGAATACAGGAATTATGATTATTATGATATTTCGCTTTTGCTTTGTTTGACCTTTATAAAATGAGAAGAGGGAGAGAAGACCGGATGCGTCTCTCATATAAAAAGAATCGTGGGGAAACAGAAAGTTATGAGTTCTGCTAAGGTGCTTGTAAGAGGGAGGCTGAGTGCTCACTGCTCTTGGTTTGAGAATGTTCAACGGCTTAATGGAAATTTGGAGGGGGCTATATTGAAGTAAACTGCTACTGTGAAGAATACGCAGTAAGTTAATAAATTGAATAGCTTCTCCTTACAAATTTTGAAAGTGCAGACTCATCAAAATTAGTGAAATATGGAAATTCGAAATGGGGTGTCAGGTGTTGGAGTTCACCTGGGCAACCCAGTCAGGTCGAGCTCAACACTCTGCACATTCTACCCAAGCTCACTGCATCAAGAGTGACAGTGAACTGCGTTGTCGATCATTTCCATAAGTAAAATGGTAATCAGCATTTAGTGGAGTCATCAATGGAAATTGGAACCTCAGTATTCTTCAGAGCGAATGGAAGCAAGAGATGGAATTTTCTTAAAGCGATTAGCATGGTCAAGAACCTAACGTGGTGAAAGGAAGACAGCTTCGCATTTTAAATCTTCAGTTGAACTTAGTGGGGACACTTTGAGACCTCCAGTGGACTCTCTCATTAATCGATCCGGATCATTTTAAAGTGTGTTTTTGTGCTTCAGTGTGATAAGAGAAATATTTGTATGGCCTGTTTAAAATAAATGGTGTTTTGTGTCCAAGATTGGATTAAACGTGATCACAAATCTGCAGATGTTTGAAACTACATAATTGTAAGTAGAGTGAAACTTTTTGATATATAAAACTTCTTTGGTTGTCATGACAAAAGTATGATAAAGAACAGTTTGAGGGAACTTCATTAGAATTGAGTTTTTAGTAGTGCTATCTCTATCCTCAGAGTGATTGAAGAGTTTGAACTTTTCTTATTGAATAAGTATCTCATTTACATTTATTGAAACTTTTGCATTTATCGTTGTTGTAAGTAATTGGGGATTTAGGATAACTTTCTTTTTTAACGTTAAGAACTGTCGTCTTTCTTTTCTTTAGATTTAAGGCTTATATTTATTTTGTATCTCATTGGTATTCTTTTAACCTTGAATAAAAAGATCTTTATTTAATTCTAATCCTTGCCTATCTTATTGGAATAGATAAGACACAACCTGTCACTCTTTAAAGAACCTAACCTTTGTCTTTGATTATTTTGGAAGAATAAATACTGAGCTGGCTTTAAATCGATTTTTAATATTGGATTTTGGTGATGATTTGAGATTAAGAGGGGGGAGTGGTCCATTCAAAGTGACAATGGTTACAATGGCACCCTACATGTAAGGTAGTACAATCAATGGCAACGGTTACAATAGAACTAAGCCTGTAGAGAACTGCTTGTTCCATACTATTTTTTTGCCAATATTTACTGTAATTTCGAAAAACAAAAATACTGTAATTTTCGGCAGTAGCGCCGCAGCGTTTCTGATAATAAAAGTGAAGATTCTGGCATATGCGGCGTATCAGCAGCCGCGGCGCTACTGTAGGAGATTTTACAAAAATTAAAAAAAAAAAAAAAAAAAAAAAAATTCTACCCACGATTTTAGGCCTACTTCATATCGTTCTCTCAACGATATAAAATGAATAGTGACAATATATTCCTTGATTTATATTTATTGATGAATTATTGACTATCAGAAAGATTAACGAGCGCATGCACGAGGCTAAACTGTCACGAGAGCGCTTGAGAGGTGTTAGAAACACCAGTATTTTATTTTTATTATATATTATTTATTATTATTATCATTGCTTGGGAAAGCCAAACTCGGATCAAGTCCGGAAGCCAATCCCAGACGCGGACCCAAAAGAGGGAGGGAAAGCTATGCACTCGTGGGAGTATTGATGTTTGGGTGTAGGAATTTCCTTACTATGTGATAGGTGTTTAGAATTGTGGCTTTCTGTAAGGTTTTGTATAAGTGTGGGTTTAAATTTAGTGTTGACGGGCTTTTTGTAGCGAGTGTGGAATAACCCCAGTGGCAGAAAGAACGATAGGAACAATGTGTACTCTGCTAACTCCCCAAAGAGCGTTTTATTTCATGTGCAAGATCCATATATTTAGTGATTTTGTCAGTGTATGTCTTTTGTAAATTGTGTGTGTTGGGGATGGAGACATCAATTATGTAAGTCACTTTGTTTTGCTTATCTACTAGTGGAATGTCTGGTCTGTTATGAGGGGATAGTTTTGTTAGTGATTATAGCTCTGTCAAAATATAGTTTGTGTGTGTGGTGTTCTCTAAGACAGTGTCAGGGATATATTTATAGTAAGGAGTGTGAATGTCCCTTAGCTTGTGTATCTTAGCTAGATGTTGATGTATGATGTTGGCTACCTGGTTATGTCTGTGTGAATAATCTGTCTGCGTGAGTATTTTGCAACTGGATATGACATGTTGGATGGTTTCCTCTGCGATATGGCTTTTCCTGCAAGACCCGTCAGTCGAATGTTTGATATGTTTTCCGTAGCTTTTAGTGTTAATAACCTGATCTTGTATGGCAATCATGGTTCCTTCAGTTTCCCCAAAGAGACTCCCTTCACTCAACCAAAAGTTCGACACTTTTTTGTCGACGTGGCTGGTTGAGGTCAGAAGGATGTCTACCGTGGAGTTGCTTTCCGAGCCATGATTGAAGTTTAGTGCATGTTGTAGGAATGTTATGGGTGTTCTGCATGTGCTGTTCAGATTGAGATGTGTATTTTGTATCAGCCATACAGACTGCTTTGTGTAATGGTGATGTGTGTTGTTTAGAGTAAAAGAATTCTCTGAGTGACTGAGTCTGTTTCTGGTGTAGATCTATTATGTCAATAAGACCTCTGCCTCCCTCTGAACGAGGCAGGGTGAGTCTTTCAATACTGCGTGTGGATGGTGCTTTCTGTGCTTTGTAAGCAGTTTACGTTGTTTCCTTTCTAGTCCCTGAAGATCAGTGTGTGTCCACTGTATGACTCCAAAGGAGTAGGAGAGTATTGGCATGGCATAAGTATTGATGGCCTTGATTAAATTTCTGGAACTTAAATGCATTTGAAGTATTGTCTCTAGCCTATGAAGATATTGTTTAGTGAGTGTATTTTTTATGCGTTTGTGCTCCAGAAGCTTGGCTTGCTTGAATCCTAGATATTTGTAAAATTCGTCATTTTCCATAGCAGCAATGTGATCTGGTTCATCTAATGTGAAGCCCCCTTCCCTGAGTACTCCATTTTCAATGTGAATGGTTTTGCATTTGTCCAACCCAGATTGCATGTGTGTGTCTTTTGAAAAAGTTTGTGTAATGTCAAGTAATTGGTGCGATTGTGTTTGTGTGGAAGTGTAGATTTTCATGTCGTCCATGTAGAGTAAGTGTGAAAGCGTGTAGTGGCAGCTTTTTTTATGTATAATTGTGTAGCCGTAAGTTGTGCCGTTCAGTCTGTTTGAAAGTGCATTTAGGTCAAGACAAAATCAGAGTGGGCTCGGTGAGTCACCCTGGAAGATGCCCCGGTTTATCTGTATTTTGTCAGTCGTGATGGTTTCGCTGTTGAGTGTGAGGTGTAGTGTAGTTCTCCAATGCAGCATTGTACTTTCTAAAAATGTGATAAGTGTAAGGTTTATTTTATATAATCGTAGTGTATATAAAAGCCATGAGTATGGGACACTATCAAAGGCCTTTTTGTAATCAATGTAGGCTGCATGGAGGTGTCGATGTTTATTGTGAGTTTGCCGTAGGACCACACTGTTGTTATTATTATTATTGTTGTTGTTATTGTTATTTCATCAGAAGTGGCGTTCCGCAGGGGTCTCTTCTTGGCCCTCTTTTGTTTAATATTTTTATTGCGGACCTTCCTTTTGCTTTAAAAAATGTGCCTACCAAAGTCCTGATTTATGCGGATGATATTAAAATGCCTTGCAATTGTCTCCGACAATGGTTTGGTCCTAAACGTACAGAAATCATTTGTTGTTTCATTCAACCGGAAAACAGCTCTGTTTCTGTTTGATTATAGCACTGGTGATGGTCTCCTTACTAGGAAGTCTGGGCTCAAGGTTCTTGGTGTCTTGTTTGAGGCACATAGTCTATTAATTGCGACATCTCTCGGCGTCTTGGAATTCTTAAACGACTTACTCATTATTTTGCAGACGTTTCGATCTTCATCACCTTATTTAAAGCATTTGTGGTACCCAAGCTTCTTTATTGCGTCTGGATATGGCATGGCAGCAATATGCAGGCCCTAACCCATATCCAGTGCAAATTTACCAGTTTTAATAAGTTTCTCCAGAAAAGGCTCAAAGTTCAGGATTTGTATTTTATTAATAATCCTCTGTTCAGTATTAATCACTTCATTAATATATGCTTTCTTAATATATTTCTTAATCTTTATTATGATAAGATGCGCGCGCCTGCTATAATAGATGATTTTAATTTTCAAGAGTTGAAAAGAAAGCTAATTGGGATACTTTTTAGCCACCCTTTAAGTGGAGAACTAATCTATGTGATATCGATCCAGTAATGAAACTTATTGTTAATTTTAAGGGGAATTTTATGGATTTTAATCTTGACGATTTTGAAGATAAATGTTTTACGTTTTTCGAATGATTTTTCCATGATTTAATTCTCCAGGTTACTCCTTGTTTTGCGTCTGTTATTATTAGTTTTATTATTTCTATTATTATCTTTATTATTATCATTGCTTTTAGGTTCCATTTAATCATTTTTTACCAATCTTTTTTCTTTTTTTTAGCTTTTTTTTTTTATTTTTACTTCATTTATTAATTACTTAACTTATCTTACGTACCTTCTTTTCCTTATTCATTTATTAGTTGATAGTTTTAGCATAGAATAACATAGAATGGACAGCTTCGCCGTTTCCCATGCTAAGCGATGGAGTGAGCAGACCGTGGCGCCCTCTGATGCATGGGTGGAATCCGCCGGCTGTTTAACCTGCGTTTCTATGGAGAATGCTACGACTTTTTCTAGATTTTTAATTATTTCTCGGTCTGTAATTAACGGAAACCACCAAGATCACAGGGAAGCTTGAAATGAATGACATGTAATCTATCGGCGTCAAGAAAAAAAAATTTTTCTACGAAAGAAAAATAGATATTCGCCTAATTAAAGGCACTTGAGTAACTTGCTTGGTGAAATCGTGGGTTCGCTTAGCATAGGAATAGCATTGGAAAGTAGGCGCTTTTCGAATATATTTCATTATTAAATTTATTTTTCGTTCTTCATTTTAATTTCAATAAATAAAAAAGTTAATTTTAAGTCTGTATATGAATTTGTTTCATGTATACAATGAAAATAAAAACATTTAAGACATATTTGCTTATCTATTAAAACTTTCAAACTGACGCGTTTCTTAGATATTATTAAATAAAAAGTTAATTTTTGATTTTACATATCTTTTATGAAAGCGTATTCAGAATTTTTGCATGTTTATAAAGAAAATGAAAGCTTTTACTCGTGATGTTTGTTTAATTGTATAACTAAAAAAAATTGCCAGTTTCTTATGTTCATTACATTAAATGAAAAATGAAGAGTTATCTTTTAACCCCTCACATCATTAAAGAGACTGTGATCAGGATTGTTATCGGTGTACCATGAAAATAAAAGCATTTTAAACTTACTTACTTACTTACTTACTTACTTACTTACTTACTTACTTACTTACTTTTCAAACCCGCTTATCCGTTAGGGTCGCGGGGGCAGCAGCCCTATGGAGGATCTCCAGCGATCGCAATCTTCCGCCATCAGGCGCATGTCCTCCCTGGTAATATCCAAGCGACTCGAACCCAAATTCTCCATGTAGTCTAGCCACCTGGTTCTAGGCCGACCCCTTGGTCTCTTACCCACCGGCTTGGAGAATAACAACTGCCTAGGAAGACTAGTTTGCGGCATCCGTATCACGTGGCCATACCAGCGCAACTGAGATCTCTCAATGCGGAGAATTAGCGGCTCAACTCCTAAAGATTCCCTTATTGTGCTGCTGTACACTCTATCTAGTAGGGTAACACCTGCCACACCTCTCAGGAATCTCATTTCGGCAGCTTGTACCCGCGATCGCACTCTTTCGGTCATTACCCAAGCCTCATGACCATAGGTGAGAATGGGGACAAAGATAGATTTGAAGACGGAGAGCTTGGCTTTGTTACCCAGCTCTCGTTTCGTTACCACGGATCGCCACAGTTCACGTCTGACACAGCTTGCTGCACTGATCCGAGCATCCAATTCTTTCTCCTGCCGTCCATCACTCGTGAATGCAATCCCGAGATACTTGAATTTCTCCACCTGTCTCAATGAGGCTCCCCTAACATGGAGAGCGCACTGAGCAAGCTGTCTTGAAAGAACCAGAACTTCGGTTATAGCCACACTGATCTTCATCCCAGCTTCTTCACATTTGGCTGCAAACCGGTCTAGTGCATGCTGAAGGTTCGTGCGAGAAGACCCAAGCAGGACAAGGTCGTCCGCAAAGAGCAACCTCTCCACCAGGCAGTCGCCCACACAAACACGCTCATCGCCTCGGCTGCCCCTGTCTATCCAGTCCATAAAGATAATGAACAAGATGGGCGATAGTACGCACCCTTGGCGGAGTCCAACACCCACGGTGAACGGTCTTGACTTAATGCCATTTATCCGGACACACATCTCAGAGCTTTCGTACAGAGACATGATAGCAACCAGTAATTGCCCATCCACTCCATACTCTTGCAACACTTGCCAGAGCTTCTCCCGAGGAACTCTGTCATATGCTTTTTCGAGGTCCACAAAGCAAGCGTAGACCTCTTTTGCATACTCCCAGGATTTCTCAAAGATTTGCCTTAGAGCAAAGATGTGATCCGTCGTGCTTCGGCCAGGTCTGAAACCACACTGCTCCCCCGACAGTTTGGACTCGACTATTTCCCGACTTCTCTTCTCCAGACACTTAGCGTACAATTTCCCAGGAATGCTGAGCAAAGAGATGCCTCGATAGTTGTTGCAATCTCTCTGATCTCCCTTTTTGAAGATAGGGATTACAATTCCTGTCTGCCATTGCTTAGGGGCCTGTCCAGATATCCAAGCAACCTGACACACTCGAGTCAGCCACAGGATACCATCCTGATTTAAGGCCTTTAACATCTCGGACCGGATTTCATCATCACCTGCAGCTTTGCCAGTTTTCAGGGACTTAATTGCCCATCTGACTTCTGTTTCAGCGATACTACCGTGACTATTCTCCTCTCCAAGGTGCACTTCGTATGCCTCAGTTGTTGTTGTCACCGGATTAAGAAGAGATGCAAAGTATTCCTTCCACCTATGCAATACGCTCTCCTCCGTTTTCAGAAGCCTCCCATCTGAACTCTTAATAGTTTGTGATGAAAGAGACTTCTTTCCATGGAGGCGGCGCACGGTCTGCCAGAACACCTTGTTTGCCGAACCATAGTCTGCCTCCAATTTCTCCCCGAACTTCTCCCAGGCCTTGGCTTTAGCTGTTGATACTGTCTTTGCTGCTGCTTTTCGCGCCTCAGTGTACCGCACTCGACTCGAAGTTGACTTATTTGCAAGCCATAGCAAATAGGCTTCCTTTTAAACTTACATTTTGCTTATTTTCAAACTTGAAATAAAGCCACTTTCTTCGATTAATTAAGCAAAGTTCTTAATGAAAATTAAAAACTTTAACGTTTACCTGGTAGATTAGTAAAATCTGCAAAACACTTTTCATTAGTCTGATGCAGAAATAATTGAGTTTATTTTTTTTATTTTTTTTTTTTTTACTTGTATCTTGTATGCTGGTTTAATAACTCCTTAATCAACTAGATTTTTTAAATATTTGTTTCAAATTCCTGTTAACAATCGCTATTATTTGTATCAACCCGCAGAATTGTATCAATCACGAGGAATTGAATTTTATATGTTTTGAGGCTGAAAAATAAAACGCTGCTTAGTTGAGCATAAGAAATATCTTGTAACAGGGCAAATATGTTGGAAAAAATCCTTCAGCGCCATTATCCTAGTTATAAAAAAAATGTAGACGCTTGAAGAATGCTAAGAAATGTCCAAGACTAACTTGTGCTCATTTGCAAGTGGAGATTGCGCTTAAGGATATTTTCAACATCATTGCCCTGTTATAAGAAATTTCTCCGTGCTCAGCTAAATAATCTCCAAAACATAAAATTATTAAAATGACTTTTAATTCAAAATAAAATTTATTTGGCTTGGAAATTGTAAAAATATATATTTCTTGAAAATTTTAATTTTTGGCCTTTTATGAATTCAAAATAAATAGTAATTCTTTTCCCATGGAGTTTAAAATGAAATGTAATTAATTATAATCAACTGTCGGTTTTCTATGAATTTTGTTTTTTGTTACATTATTTTGTTGTTATTTTTGTTCCTTCTTAATTTTTGTCAACGTCATTTGCTTCAATGTAATTTTATCATTAAAATATACAGTGTATCTATATGCATATCTTTAAGTGTATTTAATATACTTAAAAGTTTCATTCTAATGGCTTTTGTCACTTATTTTGCTTATCACTCTTTCAATAAAAACAAATTAAATTAAGTCAAATTAATTCTGTTGTTGAAATTAGTTAGTTTTGAAGTGAAATTACTGTATTGCGGAAAATATATTAATACATTTGCAAAGTCCAAATGATTTAGGTGTATGCTGTAAACTTAACAGCCAGTCAGCTGATTGTGAAGCAAGTTTCTCAAGTGCATTTAATTAGGCGAATATCAATTTTCCTCCGTAGTAAAAAATTTTTTCTTGACGCCGATAGATTACATGTCATTCATTTCAAGCTTCCATGTGATCTTGGCGGTTTCCGTTAATTACAGACCGAGAAATAATTAAAAATCTAGAAAAAGTAGTAGTATGCTACATAGAAATGCAGGTTAAACAGCAGGCAGATTCCATCCATCCGTTAGGAGCGCTGCTTCAAGGTCACTACCATCGAAATGCTGAGCTGTCCATTCTATTGTTATGCCCTGTTTTTGGGCCTCGGCCTGTTTGGGAGACAACGCTGGGTTCTTTATCTCCAGTCGTTCTGCTGGTCGGATTCTTTCCCAGTTGTTGTTACAATTATTATAAAATTATTATAAAAAATTATTATTATTCCATTGCGAATGGATCATGTAAAAAAAACTATGATAGATACAGCAAAAACATTCATACCAACAGATCTCACAATCTCTCTAGGTTTGTATCTTCAACAGGTTCCGACAAAGCAGCAGCTATATAGGTCAAAGTTCAAGGGTTAAACAATAGCATTCTTTACAAATCACACAACGCATTTAAAATAAACAAAACAAACGCCACCAACCACACGCAAAACTCCACACTCACTCCACACAAACTACAAAAAAAACGATCCTCAACAAAACAACGGACCACAAAACACCAAAAAACAAAACAAATAAAGCGTACACGCTACACTACAACACTAAATACACACTGACACCAGTCACACAGGAATGATCAATTGCATGATCACACCTTTCTCTGAGTGGCCAATTCAGAACTTCCTAGGCTTCACCCACTCTAATTTTCAATGGATCACGTACACCATAGCTCACTTACTATGGACTCGCTTATACAAAATTCTTCTTTGCCCTGACTGCATCTATATAATTTACTTGTAAAATTGCCCCAAAAATACCAAAATATTTTTATGAATATTCAATTAATACAAAAAAGTTTTGGCAATTTTTTTTTTTTTTTTTTTTTTTTGTTTAAAACAAGATAGTTTTTATTTTTATGTCAAAATTTTAATATCAGATTATTGTGTGATTCCATTGTGAAAAAGAACTAAAAAAATGGCCTGGTCTGGACCACATTTTGAATGTATTCGATGCATGGCAACAATACCAAAAGATGCAATTCCAAAATGTTTCCGGCAGGCGGGGTTTCTAAGTGATAAGCCTATGGAGGAATTGGAGTTGGAAGAAGAATATTTTGAAGGTTTCAAAGAATGGGAGTTTCTTCAAGAAAAACTAGCATATGTAACATTTAAATACTACGTCGAGGTTGACAAAGACTTGATAACTTCAGAGCCTCTAACCAATGGAAATATCATTAATCAGAGTCATGGCAGACAAAATGGTAGAGACGACAAAGAAGAGAATGAAGATAAGAGAATTTGCCAGGACCTGGGCCATCTTTAAAGTGTGTGCATATTGCGTTGACTGAATTAAAGTTTTTCTTATCCCAAGATTATGGTCCGGATGAATTGTTAAATTTTTTAAATAAATGGAACGACTTTGTAAGCAAAAAATTAATTACTAAGAGTAAACAAATCACAATTACAGATTATTTTGGCCAGAACACAGAATAACAATAAAAGTTAAATTTCGCCATTTTTTTGTCTTTCTCTGATATTACAAAACTCGGATAGTACAAAACAGTTTTTTGTTCCTTAGGATTTCGTATTAAATAGGTTATGGTGTGTATTTATAGCCAACAGAAGATCTGTAATGTATTGAATATGAAAAAAGGTAAACATTTTAAATGTTCAACCAAAAAGGATGAACCTCTAATCCACAAGGAGAAATAAAATACCAAAAACGTATTTTGGCTACCAAGTAGCCATCTTCAGCAGTGAGAGACAAAAGCAAAAAAGAAATTAAAGCCTTAATGCTAGAGAATATATAGACATGGGGGAGTGGGCAATTGCCAAGAACATCTCCCATTGGTTAAGTGGAAGGGATACTAATGACATATGGATATGATTAAAACAGTGGGTCAATAAAATGAGAGGAGACATCTTGTCAGATGATGGAAGTAAGCTAAAACAAAATATTAAATGATGATAAATCATAAATATTTATTTTATGTGATTAACAGACTTGTTATTCTCATAAGTTTCTGGATGATAATAACATTTAATTAATTGCTAATGAATTTTGATAAGAAATTATAAAGTAAAGTTAGCTGTTGTGTATTTACGGATTTTTTTTATTATTTTAGGATCTACTTCACCACTCCATCCAAAAATAACTGCATCTTCACCAACATCAGACAATGTAAAAAATTTTATCCTGCTGCCGGGTAGTGCACCCAGTCCAACTTTGCAAAGAAGATCAACATATGGGCCAATAAGAAGGCTTGTCTCGCTTAATAAATCTCTCTTGAACAACAAATATAATCTTATAGCTGATGCTGCCTGCTTTAGTGCTAGAAGATTTCGTGTTGGATGGGGACCAAATTGGGTTTTCACTCACTGCTGCCAGTCTTCATCTACGGTTCAAAACACAAAAGGTATATATAAAGGGTTTATCTAAACCCTGTCCCAAACTTCTGATAGTGATTTCCTACAGCGAGATGAAAACAAAAATTCACGTAAACATGGTTCTGATAACGAACTGTTTGAGATTTCCAGAGTTAAAAGAAGTCTCAGCAGCTGGTGTTTCTACTCTGGATGGTAGGTGAAATTGGGAGAAGTTACAGCAAATTCTTGAAATAACGTCCCATTTATTGGTTATTAATTGGTGTGTACCATTTATTGGTTATTAACCCTCAAACGAATACGCGAGTCGATATTTCATTGCCTCAACGCATGTGTTACGTCCCACAGTCGTTATTTTGATCGTTCGTTGTAGCTTCTCAGCATGTCACCTGCCATCCACAGAGTACAAAACCAGCTGCTGAGACTTCTTTTAAGTGCGCAAATCTCTTAAACAGTTCGTTATCTGAACTACGTTTATATGAACTTTTGTTTTCATCTCGCTGTGGGGAAACCCCCCTCCAGAAGTTGTGATGAGGGTTTAGAAACACCTTGTAGAATGAATAATTGTAAAGTTTTAAATATGAAATGCATTTTGTGTACCTCTATTTGCCTTAGTTTAGTTTTTTTTTTATGTGTATGTTTAATTCTTCTATCCTTTTTGATAGGTTTATTCAAGCCCAATCATTTAAGTAAGGCTATATGATAATTATGATGCTTACACCAATCTCATTAGCATTTTTCAGTCCCCTATGTATCGTCTTTCATACTCTATCACTTCCATCTAATTGACTAACACAGACTTGCCCCCTCAGTAGCCTTTAAACATGATGACTACTCTCTAGTCATCCCTCCACAAGTCGGCAACCGTTGTTCCAGTGCTTTGCCGTCTTGCAGAATTCCAAGATGGCTCCCTCCTCCCCCTCCCATCACGCGCTTTTTCAAAATACATTTAAAAAATTTTTCTCCATGTTTTTAATTAGTGAAACAATAGGTGTAAAATAAAATATTATAATATTGTTTTAAGGTTATGCAGGTAGAAAATAAATGTTAGCAATGGGGCGGTTTCACAAAAAAAATAACACGTGGAGTGGCACCACATGTTATCAGCCATGCGTTCTAATGAATGGTGTTGTGTGGTCGGAACACGTGAATGCTTTTTGCATGTTGGCTTGGATGTGAAATTTATTTCATTGAGAGTGAGAGAATGGCAGTGTTATATGATAACTAGTCTGTGAAAGCCGTAAAACTTGAATTAAGTAAATGTGGAGCTGTAAGTACAGGTCGGAAAGTTCAACTTAGACAGGTAAGTTTCAATAGGTTGATTTAAGTATAGATGGCAGTGCCTACGCTTTATGTATCTGAGGCTATGACGCTATTGTCGAAATGAGGAGAAAATCTCGGCAAGGTTAAGAATACTGTATAAGAACATGCATGTAAACTGTTCAGTTCCACAGTGTTTGAACAACAATGTTAAAAACAAAAATCTCAAGTTTCATGGATTTCCTACAGATCGAAAAACTCAGTGAGATTAAATGAGATGTCGTAGCCTAGCCCAATATTTAGCATCGTCACTTTCGTAAATAGTAATTCATTATAAAATTTGCTCACTGTTAGTCAATACTTGTTTATTTCCGTCAGTTTTCGCTCCTATTAACTGAAGCTTTTCTTTCAAGTCTTTAACTTTCATCTTCATTAAACTTTTGTAAATAAACTAGAACAAAATTCATAAACCATAGGGGATGCCATCTGGCGGATAGATATGGCATTTAAATCAACCTATTAATGCTGTGATTTCTCATGACTCTTCCCATGCTTTTTTACATCCTTGACATTGTTGATCGATTGAAAAAAGAGGATTAAAAGATAAAAAAAAAACTTTAAAAAAAGGAAAATTTGCAAAGGAAAGTTTAAATGATCCATAGGGCATATGACTTGGATACTGTGCATTTTTTTGCCTTACCTGACCTAACTATCCCTTTTTATGAACCAAGTACAGGTGTAAAAAAAACTGACATATTAGTCAGAAAACGTATTTCCAGTTTAGTGTACTCTATATAATCTATCTATAAAATTTCCCAGTTTTGAAAATTAATTATTGCGAAAAGATATAATTAATTATAAAATGATGTAAACATGTAATATTAAAGAAATTCCTGAAATTGTTAATCTTACAGAGCCAGGAGTACAACACATCGTTCAGCTGAATATTAAAATGCTTGGAGTGAAATTCGGTTTTAAATAAAACACTATAAATCCAAGATTTTTAAAGTACAAGCAAGTTTGCACTATTAAAAACTCCATGAAACATTATAATACCAGGACTAGCATAGGCATAATGCTGTAGCAATGGCGGTCATGGGATAGGCATGGGTTGATAAATACTGGTTGTGTCAACTAGTGACAAGTAATTAAAATGCACATGAAACTGCCCCATTCTGATAAAATTGAATCTGAAATTTAACCCTGAAATTTTTTTTTCTCTTTTTAAATGTCAATGTATACTGGCTAATCTATTACCAAAAGATCTTTTTCTTTCGAAATAATTTCATGCTGCTAATAAATATTTATTCCTGTTAAACATTTATTCCATTATTTAGCTTCAAATTTTGATTTGCATAATTTTTTTCCCGAAAAATTGTCCTTGTTCCCCCCCCCTCCCCCCTCAGTATTTTAATGTTATTATTATTATTATTATTATTAAACTGAATGGAATTAATGTTGGGCAAAATTTTTTCTCCTTGCTTTTAATTTTTTTTTTTCCAGATGACAGCATGTCCATATACTGTCCAAATAAGTCAGTACACAATTATGTTTGTGTGAAATTTTAAAACGATATATTCGAATAATGAATTTCTTGATGCAATATTGGGAAAGATGATTACTTGGCCATTCCGAGAAAAGAGTCTATAGGACTTCACTAAAAATGAAAAACGCCACAACTATTTTCCAACCTCCAAAAACGGGACAAAATTGAAATATTCACTAAAATGATGAGATGATAATGTTTTCAAAGGGGTATACAATCACCCCAATAAGCCTAAAGATAAATGTCTAAGCGAAGGATTCTTAATTTCTCCCCCAATGTGATTGATTCATATGTAGGTGATTTTTTTCCATATTGTGGGGGTTGTTTTTATTTATTTTTTTTGATATTCTTTGCTCAACATTTTTCACCTTTGAAGTGGAGAGTTTTATCGGGAAGGCATTTGAAAAACAGGCCGGTCTCATCGGCGTTGTAGATATCACAGGCCTTGTAACCCTCTACCAGCACCGGGAGAATTTTTCGTTGCCATTCGTCAACCATTTCGTCATTGACAGAATTTGCTTCGCCCGCGATCGTTTGAAAAACAAGTCTGTGTCGCTGTTTGAACCGATCCAGCCACCCGTTTGAACAAATTAAAGTCTCATGATTTAACTGCTTCGCAAAACAATTCGTCTTCTCCTTCACTAATACACCGTTAATAGGAATGTTCATGGCTCTCACCTGGTTGACCAATTTCAGCAATGCTTCCTCAACGTTTTCATAAGTCGCTGTCCTCATTCTTTTCCTATTACGGCAAGTGGATGATTCCGCTAGCGATTTAATTTTGTAGGAATTTTTTAGGATTGTCGAAAGTGTGGATAATGGAATGCCGAAATCCTTTGCCACATCGCTTTTCTTCACATGAGGTTTTTCGGCTGTTTCCAAGATCTCTAGTTTCTTCTCGATTGTTAATGAATTGCATTTTCGTTTTGTTGATGCCATCTCAAGTCACGGTATGTAAAGTACATGTACTGTATCTGTAGGTGACACTGTCTCAAGTCTCAGGTGCGTCTTTACGTGTACAGTAATGTACAGTACTGTGGTGACTATACTCGCGGCAAGGTCAACCATATAGTACAGTGTACACTTACGCAAACAAAAAAAGAGCCCTTCAAATTTTTGAGTTAAACTGGTTTTGATTTTACCCAAGTTTCTAGAAAACTCTTTAAAATTACATGTACAGTAATTTTACTGTAATTTTTAAAATGGTGTTATTCTGAAGAGCAATTAAAATGGGTTTAAAATTTTTAAATCTTAAGTTGCTTTCACATGACAACTGCCATGCGGTCATTGGCTATCAGCAATTCAATTTCTAATGATTTCAGGAATTTTAAATGAACAAAAATTATTCTGAAGGGTATTAAAAGAGAATTATGGCAGTTTTATTTATACAATTTTATGTAATACAGTGTAGAGCCAATACAATAGAAGCTTATAGAAAAAAAATTCTTTCCAAGTTACCGGGTTTTTAATAAAAATCACTTTCAGTAAACGGGTGAAAAAACATGTAATTCTTTGTCTAGAGGTTGGGACTGAAAATAAATTTCGAGTTAACAGAGATCGAGTTAAGTGGGTTCCACTATTTTATGTAATATTATGTAATTACAACTCTAATGAATTTGCGTATTTTTTTAGGTTTTCTTTCGTCATTTTTTTTATATTTACTTGCTTTCAGTTTTCAAATTTGTTTTCTTTTATGTCATTTTAGGAATTCCTTTTTATCGTTTCCTAATAAACAAGGCAATCGCTTTACAAATAGCAGAGATTCGTAATTGTTGATATTCATGTTAATGAGCGATGATACGTTGGTTTGATGTTGTGACATGTCATTACAGTGGGTCACATGGGCCCGGCTGAAATAAGTGCGATGTTGTTTTTTTTATTATTGCACAATGGTGATGTGTGGTTAGTGGAATTAAGGGCCGAATCACTAGCACACCACTCGAAAGAGTGACAAACGACACTCGATCAAGGGCTGAAGGTCAAGGGCTACTCGAAAAACCCAGATTCCAATCAGTAACGTTTTTACTACCTTCCCTCTGTCGAGTGTTGCTTGATGCTTTCCTTGAAGAAACCAGTCATGGGTTTGAGGATATTTTTAACGAAAGTGACGAAATTTTCGCATGGAAAGCGTCACGTTGCTAGGCAACAACAATGGAGGACATAGGTCAATGAAACAAGGAATGAAGTAGAAAAGAAAATCTTTGTTTAGTGTTGCCTACACAAATATAGCTTATTTAACAAAAAATGTTTGCCTTAAATAAATTATTAAATAGTTAAATATATTTTACCATTTTACATTTCTTAAATATTCATTTTAGGTTAATTAAGGGAATTAATAGTTCATAAGCTTAATAAAATAAACGAGAAAATTTTTTAAATACTGCTTCATATCAGTTTATTTATTTAATTTATTTATTTATTTAATTTAATTTTATTTATTTAATTTAATTTTTTATTTATTTAATTTTATTTTATTTATTTAATTTAATTT